>JARHVA010001392.1:0-117500 GCA_037957365.1 Torreya grandis | reverse complement strand
GAATTTATTTTATTATATGAAATGTGAGCATGACACTTGTAATAATATCATGAAGTGTTAAGGTGATGCTTTTTTAATTTTATCCCAAATTTCATTATATATCTATAAAATGACATTATTCATGTTCTTAAAGACCTTGATTAGAAAAATTTATCTCCAATTTATTAATCAAATGTACCCTCATGAAATGATATATCGACATGTGTATAGATCTGATGAACCAATCTCACTAAGGGTTATAAAATGTGTTGTTTCTCTTGGTTCCACTTATTAACTTTGGCTTCATGCAACAAGATGTTAACACATGGCCTCATCTCAATTTTCTCTTTGTTATTTATTTCTATATGGTTTTAATCCTATAAAAAAATTCTCATGGTGATGAAATTTGATATGCCACGTGAAATGAGACATGGACATGTTTTGAAATATTATGAGCTCTTCTCATAGAAATCTTTTCCTTTTAGTTACACTTGGAATTTATCTTAGTGCAGTGATATGTTGACATGTGGAGAAATATTTTATGTTATTTATTATTTATTTTCATTATGTTTTAACTGACAAGAACAAAATTATTTATTTGAACAAAGTGAAAGGGATTCAAATGATAATAAAAACTAAATCAAATTGTCTAATAAATTTAAACAATTTAGTTTTACAAGAACACAGAGAAACCCATGGATTTATTGATGTGTCATTCATCACCAAGATATGGATCATGATTGAAAAAACATTAATCAAATGACACTTACATAAAACCACACATTAATTGTTTTCATGAGTTATTATTTTGTGGGGATCCCTAGTGATCTTCCACCAAAGACACATGATATAGGAGCATATTTGAATTAATTTAATCTTGCATTAAAAAAAATATCTAAAGTCCTTTTTGAATAAAGTTGCAACTTTCAATGCTTACTACACATGGGTATGTAATGGTTTGGGTTGAATCGTTGCACACAATTACATGTACTTGAGTGAATTAGAATAGTTACACAAAGTGTTAGAGTGGATCAAGGTAGTTTTCAATGAGTTTTGACTCTATGGAAGGGCCTACATGGAGAATATATGTATAAGGTCATCTACATGTAATGATTATTTAGAAGATAAGAGCATAAGATTTTTAGAGTAAGAAATTAGAACTAACATGGGAATTGAATTATTGAATTACTAGGGCATGCAGGGGTTTGATTGCACATGAATCAAGTTTGTAGACACATGAAAATGTTATTACGTGCATATTTAAGGGTAAGGAAAGAAAAAATTTAAGACTTGGATGCATGAGACTTATGCACATAATGTACAAACTAATGAAGGAAGTTAAATGATTATGTATAAATCTTGATGCATAAGGATTAAAAAAGGTTGGTGTGAAAATAGAAGAAATTACATGAAGATGCAAAATATTACCATTGAATACAATAATCTTTGAAATGGATCAAAATGAAACTTATCTTAAATCTATGTTAGAGTGAAAGACATGCAACCATCTTTGGGATACATAAAAACTTGCATGAGTGTGCATGGATATGAAATGAAACATATAGTTTAGGAAAGCCTATATAAAAGTGTGTAGAGTAAGGAAGAGGTATGATAGGAGACATCATGAGATCAAGAGAAAGGAGATCATATTCTTCACTTGGTAGTCTAGTGAAAGAGCGATAGAAGGAGATCTAAGTAGGCTCCATTGTAATAGCTATGATAAGTTTACATTTGGTAGCTTATAGTGAAGGGGAGACTATAGATCATATGATAGGAAATTATTTTAATTTATTATTTAAATTAATATATAAACCTTTAAGTTTCATTTTTTGTGTGGGTGTTTACTCGACATTGGCTTAGGTATTTCCTTTGTCAAAAAAATCATCTCTATAATTGTACCAAAATGATAAGAATACTTGTTCACCAAAAATAAATTAAGATCTTGTCTTGTGAAGATAATGATTTGCAAGAGAAGAAAACAAATACATATGGACTTGTGAATGTTGTATCATATGAGAGATATTTTGATAAAATGGAGAATGAATTGGTGATGTGTTTTTGGCCACGATGGTAAATCAACTTAATTCAAGAGACATTGAGAAGCTAGAATTTAGATTTTAAATCTTGAAAATTTGTTTAAGTGTTTGTCCAAATGGCGTAGCAACATCTTTGTATTAATGTAATATTACATCACTAAAAATATATAAAGTCATTTTTTGATAAAGTTATGACATGATGTGTGTTGTGCATAGTGTAAAGTTATTTAGGTTAAAGGGTTGTTCATGGGTACATAGGTGGAAGTGAAGTAGAATAGTTTCATAGTGTGTTGTAATTGGTCAAGATAGGTTTTAATGAGTATTGACTCAAAGGAAAAATTTGAACAAAAATTTTTCTACCATGTAAGAATTATTTAAAATAAAAGTGCACAAGATTTTTAGAAATCAAAACTTTAGTGGAAACATGCGAAGGACTCAACCACTTACCAAAGTGTTCAAGGGTTTGATTAAATATGAATGAAGTTGGTTAACATTTATGGATGTCAGTATACACAAAGTAAAGGGAAAGATAAACAAAAATTCAGGTCTGTCTGGACTACACTTATGTGATTGATGCATAGGTTGATGAAGGAATTCAAATTGTTATCCAAAATTATTGATGCCAAGGGATTTAGGAAGGCTGGCGAGTAGATGGAAGTATTTGAAAAAATGTCCAAAATATGAATTTTAACCTTGAGACTCAAGGGAATAGATCACAAATAAATCATTTCTTATATCCAAATTAGAGTTAAAAATATGCGAATGTCTTTCGGATGCGTGGAAACTTATATAAGTGTGCATGGATATATAGTGACATGTATCATTTTGAAAATCCTATGTAGAGGTGTGTGGAGAAAGGAAGAGATATAAGAAGATAAATCATAAGATAAATATAAAGGAGATTTTATTCTTCATATAGTAGTCTAATGAGAGAGTGATAAAAGGAGATTTGAGTAGACTCCATTGTAATTGCTAGGATAAGCTTATACTTGGTGGCTTATAGTTAAGTGTAACTTGTAGCTTGTGTAATAAAAAAATGTTATAATTTTTTTATTTTCATTAATATATAAACCTTTCAGTTTAATTTTCTATGTGTGTTTACTTGTTGTTGGATTAGGGATTTCCTTTTTTGGAAACCTCATTCCTATGACCACCTATTTGGTATCAACAGACAAGGTTTCTTTCCTTATGGAAGTGTAGAGAGGATACCTATGTGAGATTTTGATTAAGGAGATTATAGTAGTAGGGTTTGGTTTAAAAAAGAGTCAGGATGCATCCAAAAAGAAATTTTGGTAGAGGTTGAGCTATAACAATAATTATGGTAGAAGATTAGTAAAAGTCTTAAACATGTTGAGAGTTATGCAAACCAAATTAGATGTGATAAAATAATATATAAGAAGGTGTTTCATCCCAAGGGATGACCAAACCGATGCAAAAGAAGAATAGATAAGAGTTAAAGGCAAGGATGATGATCAAGAAGATGAATTATAAATGGATGTGGGGAAGGTATAATCCTTAGAGTTATATCAATTATTAGTAGAGGAATGAATGTGGATGTGCCAAGTTTATTAAAAACACTAAATTTTGAATAACTTATAGATTAGGTACCTAAATTGATGAATATTTTAAGTTTAATGATATAACTAACCGTGCGAAAGTAAAGGTTTATTGGACCAAGATGAAGGATTGCATATCCCTTTGGTAGAAGGAAGTTTTTATGGAAAGAAGAAGAAGAGGGAAAGCCAAGATTTCAAAATGGGAAATAATTATTTACAAAATTAAGGGAAAATTTTTGCCTAATGATTACTATTGGATCTATTAAATAAACTAAAAAACTTGAGGTAGATAGATCTTAGTGTCAAGGAATATACTGAGGAGTTTTATAAAATCACCACTAGATTTGCCCATAGTAAAATGAATTGGGATAAACTAGAAAGATATCTAAATACATTAAGACTTGGTATCCAAGAAGATTTGAAATTGAAATTGTGGAGAAAGCTTATCAATTAGCTCTAAAGTCAAGGAAAATTTACCTCAAAGAAAACTAAGTATCACATGAGGAAGAGTAAAGTTTGATCGCAGATGAGGATGATAAGATGTTAAAAGAATATAAAAAAATTAGAAATGAGAAATTAGTGTTACACATATCCAAACACATATGCAGGAGCAATATTATGCACAAGGAGTAAAACATATTCATGCCCATGGATGTGGATCTTACCCATCTAAAGGGAATGAAATTTTTGGTAGAAGAAGGTGAATAAGATCCCATAGAACATGTTTTAGATATGGATAACTTGTAAATATAATGTATGAGTACCCTAAGGCAACAAAATGATAATTGTTAAAGTACTGAGGCTAACATGCATATTATGCATATAGATGAGGAGTTAGGTGTATTTATAGAAAATTCTAAATATTCAGAATGTGAAGAGACTCTTATGCTGAAGAGAGTGTTGTTGAAGCTAAAAAATAAAGATAGAAAAACTATTCAAAGAAATAATATCTTTCGAATCATTTTTAAGTTAAGAGGTAAGTGTTGTAAGGTGATTGTAGACAATAGTAGCACTGATGAACTAGTTTCATAGGAGATGACATAAAAGTTGGGGTTGAAGAAGGTAATACATCCTAACCCTTATAGAGTGTCATGGCTACAAAAGGGACATTAGATAGTGGTTAATGAGAAGCACCTAGTGAATTTTTAGATAGGTGAATACAAAGACGAAGTTTTATTTGTTATCATTTGATGGGTGTGTGTCATTTGATTTTGGGGAGACCATGGAATTTTGAGATAAATGTTGTACATGATGGTAGAGAAAATATATACTTCCTAGATAAGGATGTTAGGAAGTTTACATTGAGTTTGTTTAAGGATAAAGAAGAGGAAGTAAGTATCAATATATGAGTGTTGTTAGTCTTAGGAAATAATTATTAAAGGAATTGAGAAAGGATAAGGAAATATATGCTTTCATGCCAAAGCCAAAGCAATTCATAAGTGCAGGATAAGAAGAATTAATTTTGCATGAAGTGAGGGAACTATTGAGTGATCTTATAGAGATCCTTTCCAAATATCTACCAAATGGGTTTCCACCCATGTGAAGAATCAATATAATCCTAAGAGGTTTAAAGATAAGTACAATAGATATTAGATAAAGGATTGATTAGAGAGAGTCTAAGCCCATGCATAGTTTTAATAATTCTAACACCAAATAAGGGAGCTAAAAAGATAAGGTGCACATACTCAAGAGCCATCATACAAAGTGACTTTATGGACTATTTAAGTGGAGTGCAATACTTTACAAAAATAGACTTGAAGATTAGTTATCACCAAAATTACGTCAAGGAAGATGATGAATGGAAGATTGCATTCAAAATTCAAGAGGGATTATATGAATGATGGTTATGTCATGGTCTGACTAACATGCCAAGTACATTAATGAGATTCATGAATGAAATCCTAAAGCCTTTTCTGGGTAAATTTTCCATAGTCTATATGGATGACATTATGATTTTCAATAAGATGTAAAAGGAACACTTGATGCATCTCAAATGAATGTTGCAATGATGGCAAGAAGAAACTTTATTGATCAATGTGAATGAGTGTAGTTTCATGAAGGAGTTTTCAATTCTTGGGCTTTGTGATTTCCCAATAAGTTTTTAAGATGGATTTAGAGAAGATTTGTGCTATCACCAAATAGTCATCACCTAAGATCATTTTTGAAGCATGAAAATTTCATGGCTTACCAAATTTATATAGTAAGTTCATTCACAAATTAGACAGATGTGTTCATCAATCATAAAATAAATGCAAGGTGACAAGAAACAGTTTGTTTGGATAACTGAAGCAAATCATTACTTCTAAACTTTGAATAAAAAAGTAACTAAACAACTAATGTTGTCATTGCTTGATTTTAAAAAGGTATTTTAGGTTGATTACGATACAAGTGGTGTAACAATAGGAGAAATGTTGATTCAATAAGGTAGGCATATATCTCACTTTATTGAGAATTTGAATGATGTGAAGATGAAGTATTTAATTTATGATGAAGAGTTCTATGCCATAGTGCAAACACTTAAGAAGTGGAGACATTACTTGTTTTTAAAATAGTTTATTTTGTATTAAACATTCAAATTCATAAATAGTCAAGGAAATTTGAACTAAAAACATTGAATTGAGTTGAGTTTCTATAAGATTCCTCAAATATTATGCTAAATCACATAAGTGGGAAGTCAAATAGAGTTACAGACATGTTGATTAAAAGGTGTCTCTCATTAAATGAGATGTAAGTGGAAATCATAGGATTTGATTATATGATGGAGTTGTATGCATAAGACGAATATTTTAAAAATGTATGGAGTGTATGCATAGAACCATTGAGTATGGATTAGACACCATGGTTGGACTATTTCATGCAAGAAGGATTGTTGTTTAAGGGAAATAAACTATGCATTCATTAGGGGTCTATGCATAAAAAATTGATTAAAAAGAAGCACAATGGAAGTTTAAATAGTTATTTTGGCAATGATAAGACATATGCACAATTGGTTGAAAATTAATATTGGCATAAGATGAGTATGGATGTGTGAAATAATGTACACGAGCGTAGATTTTTTTAGTTGGCAAAGGGAAGGAGTCAAAATGTAGGGTTGTATCAACCAATATCTATTCTAAAAAATATATGGGATGATATCGACATGGATTTTGTCTTTATATTACCATGAACACATAAAGGAAATGACTTTATCTTCATCGTCATGGATAGATTTTCAAATATGACACAATTTATTACGTGCAAGAAGGAAAGTGATGCCACACACATTAGTTTATTTTTCACAGAGGAGGTAAGGTTGCATGTGTTGCTGTATAATATAATGGTGGACAAAGATACAAAGTTTGAGTTCATTTTTTAAGGACCTTATGAAATAAGTTGGGAAAATTCAAGTTTTAGTCTAGTATTACATCCATAAATAGATGGAAAGATAAAAGTTGTGAATAAGAGCCATATAAATTTACTGAGATGCTTGGCTGGAGACAAGCAAAAGTAACAGGATTTGATATTAACATAGATAGAGTTCACCTATAACAATTTAGTAAATAAAATCATGGAAAAAACACATTTCTAAATTATGTATGGAAGTAGTCCAATATGATTTACGAACTTGAGAGATCAAAGGGATGAATGGAAGGAGTGTTGAAGCAAAATATTATGCATAATTTATGTGCAAAATACATAAACATGTGAGGAAGAAGTTAGATCAAAGTAGTCAACAGTATAAGAAACATCCATATATATTAAGTGTAAAGATAAGTAATTTTAGGTTGACAAGTTAGTGCTAGCATATTTACACAATGAGAGGTTCTTTCATAGAGCATATAACACATTGAAGTGGAAGAAGTAGGACTTTAGAGAGTATTGAGGAAGTGTTAGGAAAATGCATATGAGATTGAGTTAGCTAAAAACATGGATATATCTCTGATATTTAATCTTGCATATTTGTATAAGTTCCATGAAGGACAAAGTATTAACGAGGAAAAATAATTATGTTCTCAATTAGAGAGAGAAAATATTTGAGAAAGTGAAAGAAGAAATATAGACCATTTTGGACACAAAGATTGTCAAGAGGACACACATAAAAGAGTACAAGTAATACACAGAGAAATGAATTAATCAAACAAAAAAAATACTCTACTTCATTGGATCTTACAAAGATTGGTCATTATGACCATACTCTTGAAGATTTTAACCGACAATGAGAAGGAGATCACATTTTTAGTTAGTCAGGGTGTCTGATGGAGGAACATCCCTAGATTAATGTAAGCTTACATCACCAAATATCTAAAGTCATTTTTGAATAAAGTTACAGCATGATGCATGTTGCACATTAGTGCATAGCTATTTGGGTTAAAGGATTTCATATGGGTACATGCACAAAAGTGTATTAAAATGTTTGTACAAGGTGTTAGAATCAGTTGAGGCAAGTTTTAGTGAGTTCTAACTATAAAGAAAGGTCTACATAGAGAGTTGGTGTCTAGGGTTGTCTAACACGCAAGAGTTATTCATAAGAGAAGTGCATAGTATTTTTAGAGTAAAAAGTCAAATCTTGCATGGGAATATTTGAAGGAGTTAATCACTTAATATGGTGATCAAGGGTTTGATTGTGTAAAAATCAAGTTGATCAATGTGTGTGGATGTTTTTGTATGCAAAGGAAAGGTGGAGCCCCAATAAAAAATTTAGGATTGGGATACACCAAACATGTGTGCATAATGCACAGGTTGATGAGGGATGCCAAATAATTATGCATAAGTATTGATGCATATGGATTTAGGAAGGCTAGCGTGTAGAGGGATGTCAAATAAACCTTCATTTTTGATGTGTATGTTTACTTGTTACTGGGTTAGGGATTTCCTTCATTGTAAACCCCATCTTTGTGACTGCACTAAAATATGTGAATAAGCTTATTTATGATGTATTAGTCAATAAAATGGATAGCTCAAATTATTTGAATCCTATTTTCAAATTTTTATTGCTTGGAGAACATCATAAAATGATGTTAGCTCATGATATAATGTAATATATGTCATTTTGAGAAATAAATAGTCTCATTTGTCTCCAATATTAGACCAACACGATTGGGATGAATTTGGTTCACTCATTTCATGTGAAATGATGTTGTTCATTTGACACTCTATCCTTGAATGCAAAGATGTTTGTTGTGGTCTATTCATGTTTTCGATTATTTGATGTCAATTTCAGTGCTAGTTGGGTCTTAATTTGAATTCAATTCATCTATAAATCCATAAGTATTTTAATGCATTTAGGTACATGTAGAGATTATCTAAAAGAGTATTTATCATTTACTATCACAATGTGCTAATGAGAATTTACAAGCATTCTAAAGAAATCAAATAAGCATTTATAGAACATTCATTATAACACAAAAGTTCATAGCAATGACATATTGCATTACATTAAAGTTCGTAGCAATGCCACATTGCATTATACTAATTTATTTGGCGAAAGAACCATTATATTTATTGGGGTATTGCTTTTGATATTGTACATTATTGAGGGGCCTATTAAATATCAAGGAAGCTTGGCTTTTCTCTAGTATAATGTAGACCCCAAAACACATTATTTTCTTTATCATTTCAATTTTAGTTGTTTAGTTAGGGTTTGGAGAAGAAGTATAGTTTTTCAATAATTAAAATAAAGTTTTAGAAAATTGAGCGAGGTTTTTAGAACCTTGATTAAGATGTTGACAATCGTTTAAAATTTTTGTACCTACTTGACAATTCATAGAACAATACTAACTATAGTTCTAATACCAAGAAACAAAACTTGACGATTTGGAACCATTCACTTTCAATTTTCACAATTTTTGATGTCTTACCATGTAACCCCAATTTTTGCCATCAAATTTTAACATCTATCTCTAAATCTTTTAAATACCAAAATACTCTTTTCAATCCTCTTTTTATCACTTATTAAATACAAATGAATTAAATATAATTCACTTTAAAAATATATATTTAAACTTATTTCAATATTTTTATATATATTTAAACCTACTCAATGTTAATGCATATTTGTGCTGCAATTTAATTGGAATCCATTTATTCATAATAGAAGTTCCATGGGGGCGCAACCGTATGGTAGGGTTAGGATTCGGACGCGGAGGAGTGTACCAATTCCAAATCCAATCCAACCCAACGGCTATTTGATTTCACCGCCATAGCACAACGTGGGATTATATATTATTTTAGTTTGCCCCGGCTTTTTTGATGGCCGGATTGAGCTTTGCTTTTTTATTGGCTTAAATGTACATAAGGCGAAAGAAAGGTTCAGTTTCTGGTTAAGGCGCAGGGTAGGGCATGGCGGGACAATGAAACGCAGAGCTTTTTACCAGTATATATAAACCCGAATAATTGCTAAAGGCAGACCGCATAGATTTATTTTTTATATTTCAGATTTGGTTGTAGTTTTAGCATTCTGTTGATTTTATGTGTTAGGGTTTGTATGTTTAGGTGATTTTAATGTTCAAATAGTGTTAATCTTAGTGGTGATTTACTTTTTATTTTTTTGAAGGATTAAAGTTATGGTAATGGTTGCAGTTAGTTTGCTCTGCACCTCGTACGCAGCTATTTTCTTGTTAGGGCGAAAGGGATGGCAATTTAGCAGGTATATATAAAAACTTGCCATTATTTGTTTTTATATAACATTTTTAGTTTTTTATTTTTGTTTAAGCTATGGCTATTTCCATTATTTCCTATATACGTCATTCGCTCTTCACCGTTGAAAAGAATCACAAATGTACTGGCCTCTGCCATGAAAAGCCCTTCCTGAGAGCGAGGCGCGTGAAAAGATGGGGCTATTGGGGGCCTGTATTTGAGGGGCTAATTAGAGAAGTAAACCCCCGGACGGTGCTCCAACTGGGGAGCTTTCTCGGCACATCGGCGCTCCATATGGCCGGCGTGGCACGGGAAGAGCGCCAGGAGGGCCGTCAATTTGTTCGCAGGCTCAGGGGTTTCAGGATCGAGCCTCACGGAAATGCATTGCCTCGAGGAAAATGCCCACCCGACCACGAAGTGACGAATTCATACGTAATAAATTATAACCGCAACCCAATGCTTTTCTTTGCTCTCGGAAATGTTATCTTACCTACTTTTTCTGTAATTATATTTCAAGCGGGGAAAACCATCACGAAACCTTTCGATTTGCATACATGTATGATCTCTTCTACAAAGTTATATGCCGGCGAAAATAGAGACGCTTAAACTATAATCAGTGTGAAAACGACGCATTACTAGAGGATTTGATAAAGGACATGATTAATTTTATGGTTATAAAACCCTGAAATGACATGACAAAGGAGGAGAAGAATTGTTGTTGAGGAGAAGACAAGGGAAAATACAATGGTGGAAGCAGGCAGTAAGAGTAGGATTCTGATAGTGGGAGGCACAGGATACATGGGCAGGAGGTTTGTGAGAACGAGCTTGAGCCTTGGTCATCCCACTTACGTCTTGTAACGCCCTATTTCAGGCGTGGATATTGAGAAGCTGTAGATGTTACTCTGTTTCAAACTCTCCGGCCCCCACTTCTCAAGGCAAGTATTCATTCTCAACCACTGCTACTGCTACTGCTCATTGAATAATTAACATAACTCCTCTTCTTCTTCTTCTTCATCGTGGGCTTGCAGGGATCTTCTGATGATAGAGTCTTGTGGCTGCTGTAAAGCAAGTCGATATTGTAATATGTGTCATCACCGGAAACCACATCCGCAGTCATGAGGTTCCTGAACAGATCAAGCTGCTCCAAGCCATCAAGGAAGCCGGCAACATTAAGGTCTGTTATACGCACCTCTTATCTTTACTCAATTTTTAGCTTCATGCATTTTTTCATATGCGATATCCATCTTGTACAAATTTACTGGTTTGGCCTCCCCTGCAAAAACCATTCCCTGAAAATTGCAGGGCACAGAGAAATTGGGTATTGTAAGTTTTCGTGTAAGGAGAGGGAACATAGCACATGCCGAATATATATTAGTTTCTTTATGATAAATCACGGTTGATGATTTGAAACGAATAGAATAACACAATTTTTTTTCAGAAATTATTTTGCCAATGTTTTGGACTGCGAAAACGTCAAAGCTCTTATAACCTGTCGACAATTATGAAGCAATATCATCTCCAAGCCTATTTGTTGATACAGAGATTTCTCCCGTCTGAATTTGGAATAGATCCGGATAAAATGATGGATGCAATAGAGCCAGGAATCGTGACTTTAATCGGCAAGAGGGAGGTGAGACGTGCAACTGAAGAAGCAGGCATCCCTTTCACCTACGTCTCTGCAAACTGCCACGAACACTTCTTGCCTGCCAAAAAAGTGGTGTACCCTGCAGGAATTAAAATTTAACCCGTCCCACAGAATCAACCAGGTATTTATTTTTTAAATTTTTTTGGAACTCATTCATATATATATTATTTACATCAGAATAATATTATAAAAATATTGCGTGCTATTTTAATAATTAGATATTTAAATGAATTTTATAAATTATAATTATTTTAATTAAAAAAATTGTTTATTTTTTCATTTTAATAATCATAAATTATAAGAATGCTACAGTCTATTCTTAGCTTCCAACTTTTTTTTATTGGTAGTAATCATTTTATTGTATTTATTTAAATTAAGTTCTTTAATTCTTTGATATCATTAATTAATTAAAGTTTTTTTTTGAAAAGTAGGTTTAATTTTTAGTTTCAATTAATTTCAACATTGAAGAAGGCTTATAATGTCACTTGTTTGGATAGTCCCAATCTGTAATGTCCCCTCTTAGCCTTTGATGTATTTTTGTGTTCTTTAGCTTATCCTTAAGTTTCCGTAGGCTAGATGGCGTTGGTAGGGGGATTCGATTGGTCTTGAATGATTATTTTGGTGGTATTTCTAACTTGGAGGCTAATACTAAAATTATATTATTTTAATTTAATCTTTTATTCTTCAAAAGATGATATTAATAAAATAACTTTCTAATTTGAAGTTAAGGATAAAAAGGGGCCACTTTTTGTACCTAAGTAGCTAATGTGATGACTTTAAGTTGTTTTTAAAAAGTTTAAGAGTGTTTTTATTGGCCAATTAGAAAAAGGAAACCTAAGTTAGGGTTTTGCCCTAACTCATCATTGAAGATTATAAAACACTTTTTGGAGATTCATTATGCATATTGGTGATGTGTTTGACTTTGAGAAGGCTGCTGGAAAATTCTCAGGAGTTCTGAAGCAAGTTGAGGACGAAAACCCTTGACTTTGTAGCTGGTTTCGGTAGTGAGAGACCTACCCTAGCTAGTAAAAGAGTGGTCTCATTCAAAAGTCACCATTGGAGCTTCATTATTGAAGATATCTACAAATTCCAGAGGTAATTATTGAGAAGTTTGATCTTTTTTTATGCTTTTAGTTGGGTTTTGGCTTGCAAGCTTTGGCAAGCAATTTTGGGGCTGTTGGGTGATCATAGTTGCAGATTTTTTGGAGTTTCTGAGTGAAGGCAACTATGGCTTGATTTCGAAAAATCATTCATAACTTCAGATCAGATTCGAATTTCTTTGTGGGTTTTGGCTTAAAATTTTCCTTGGAGCAAGGCGATCATTTCAAGCATACACTTGCATTTTTTGGAGTTTGCAATTTATTTTTCTAGAGCCAAATCGCCCTAGGTAGGGGCGGCTCATTTTGGGAGGCATTGTTGACATTTTTCATCAATGTTTTGGGGTTCCAACCAGTGAATAATCGTTTCTAGGAAAAGGCGCTTCAAGCAGGTCAATTATTGTGCATGTTAATAGCTCTGAGTCTTATGTAATTATTCTGAAGATTTTCAATAAAATTTATGAAGTTTGCTGCCATTGTTTACCAGTCATAAGTTGCTCAGAATTTTATATTAGTATGAGTTAAATGTTGTTGTTGGGTTTGCAAATCATTGTTCTTTGTTTTAGCAAAAATATCTACATATTACTGTTGCTATAAACATCCATAATCAGACTTAAATCAGGATTTTAGATTCAAAAAATTGTAATCAACAAGTTGTAATTTTCAAAAAAAAAAAAAAAAAAGAATATTGGGGTTGGTTACTACACAATCACAAAAAACATTACTACAATGGCATGAGTTTAAGCAGAATGCAAAGCTTAGCAAACCTGCCTTTTACACTGCCTTCTATGACAAATTTATCTCAAAGTACAAATAGACATGTTTTTGGTACTCGAAGTGTACTAAATAACTCGACATGCTAGGTTTTACTTCAAAATGATCTTCTTGTGAGTGTTTAGAATCAGTTCATTGTATTTATTTAAATTAAGTCCTTTAATTTTTTGATCTCATTATTAAATCAAGGGTTTTGTTTGAGAAGTGGGTTTTATTTTTGGTTTCATTTATTTTCAACATTGAAAGAGAGCTTATGATGCCACCACAACTAAGAAATACATCACTTTTGCCTTAAATGAAAATGATATTTCACTACTTGGATAGTCCCAATAACAAAAAATATTACTACAACATGAGTTTAGGTGGAATGCAAAGCTCAGCTAACTTGCCTTTTACACTACCTTCTATGATAGACTTATCTCAAAGTACAAGTGGACATGTTTTTAGTACAAGTGCACTAAATAACTTGACATGCTAGGTTTTAACTCAAAATGTTGTTCTTCTGAGTGTTTAAACATAAATACAATCAAGGCAACAACACGTAGCTCAACAATACTAACATCCACAAACCCAACAATACTAACAATACAATCTAATTCTTTCTTTCATTTTCCAAAACCTAGCTAGTAGAGAAAGCATCTTTGTTTGGACCCATATATCAATAGACACAATGTACATTTTTTAGAGTTGCTACATTAATGCTACCACCTAGCTTTTGCAACCTGTGAAAATTAGTATTGACTTATAACCTACATAAAATGTCCATTCAATGTTTCCATTGATGCATCAATTGCACAATCCGTTATTTATATATGGCATTCAGGTTATATAGCTAGCGGAGGGCAATTTTGTTCTAATATATAAATGATGTATGTATTTTAAAATAAGATTTGCTCAGTAAGATAAACACGAGACTTCAAGCTTTCCCCAACTAACTAAGAATCAACCATGGTATTTTATTTACTTTTTAATTATGTAAGTTATGTCTAGTTTACAGGCTCAATTGGTTATGGAAGCAACCTAATTAGTTGTGATGACTAATGAATTAGATCTAGTAGGGAGATAATCTTATTTAGATATCCAATAGAATATTAGATATGTACAACCAGACTTTGACCCATAATTATTGGGGAAGAGGGTGGATGATTAGGCTCTAATATCAACTAATCTAAAACATAGTATCATGAAGCAAGAGAGAGCATTAGAGTTGTTTAGAACTAAATATGTTTTACATTATTCATAAGCGTTAGTAAGAATACAATGACAAAAAGGTAGATTGTGAGAATGTGTCATGCCCCACTTGTATAGAGGTGTGTAATTAGAATATGTGGCATGCGTGCATGCATGGTGTTATAAGGTTATAAACCTAAGTTTAGCATTAGTAAAGCTTGGGAAAGATAGGTCTAACATGCATTTAGAAGGTCGGTAAACAAATTTTAATAAGTATTAAAGATAAATGCTAGATCATTTTGCTATAGGCTATTAGTTCTCATCAGTGAACTTTATAGAAATTTATTGAAAGCATTTTTGCATTTTTTCCTTATGAAATATGATAGATCCTTTGACTTAAAGCATAAATAATATTGGCATTGCACTAGTTTGAAGCAATGCTTCTAGACCTTTGGTACATTGTCCAAAAAAAAATTACTAATAGTGTTGGAACACTCTTCAAAAACATACTAAAATGAATATGCCATGCCTTTTTTGTGATATTATATATGTAATCATAAATCTACTTAGTTTTAAAGGGACCAATGGCTTAGGAAGGGAGATATGAATGCCCAATGCTTTCATAAATTGGTCCATAATTAAAAAAAAAAGTAATTTCTCAACAACACACTGTGATGGGAGATGGAACACCACTCATTTCTTCAATAAATATACTCTAATACACTTCTCAGTATTTTCAAGACCTCTTTATAGAAGGCCCCATTGCAAGGAAATAAATCATAAACCAAAACAAGGTTCTGAAGCACATTGATTTCATATCACAGATGAAGACAATGATCAAATCATTAGACCAATTGTGAAAGTAGAATTGAAACATTTCATTTTTTACTTTCACAAGGATAAAGCTCTACAACTAGATGTTTTCTTGACCTCTTTATACCAAATATTTTTGGCTTGTGATAAAGGAATACCTCTTTGTAGTAATTTTGAGGAAGTATTAAGAAATGAATCTATTCTCAAATATATGAATGCCTTTGGGATTCTCTAAAGGATACCTTCCCTTAATTTCTTTGAGATCCCCTTTGGATGATAAGCCTCACTTGACCTCTTGGCATACTCTCAAGTCATAGTTCGAAAAAAAACCCATTCAAATGAAACCATAGCTAGCTTTCCTTTGCACATTGACTTCAACTATTGAAGGTTGTACCTTAGGTGGTTTTGTTTTACACTCATACTCTTCTTAAATTCCCTAGGTACATACAAGAAACATTCATAGCCCTACAATGTAAATTTTTGTGGAAAGGCACAAAATAACAACACAAGTATTACTTGGTTTCTTGGGATGAGATTTGTAGGCCCAAAAATTCACGAGGATTAAATGTAATTGCAATTCAACAATGTTCTAGCCATGAGATCAGCTTGGAGACTCAAAATTTCAAATATCTCCCTGTGGAGTAAAATTTTATTTGGGAATCATCTAGATCGTAACCCAATGGAAGACTCCATAGTCCAAAACTACCCAACACATTTAAGTTGGTTTCTAGGTCCTTTCATAGATGATAACATTGCAAGTTGGAAATGGGCACAAAATACCCTACTAAGAATCAAGTTGGAATGGATATCCACCTCTCTATTCATAAGGTATTTGATTATATCAAAAATATTTTACAATCATGGGGAATTTTTTTTTGTGTAAGCTACTATATAAAACACATAAGTAGTGAACCCATTGGGGACCAAACAACAATTGAAAAACATAGGGGAGCATTCCTTGTCCAATTCCAGATATTGATTGATGAGATCTCTAATCTCTCCATATTTCTATCATATATCCTTATTAAACATATTTAGTCTTCCCCAAATAGGGGACACATCAAAGTGGCCTTGGTCTATCTCAATCTTGAGTTAGGCATGGTAAAGCAGGCATTATAAAAATGTATTGTCTGATTAGGCTGGCCCAATATCATGCCATTGTGGTTCCCACCAAAAAATATGATTCTCACGATGGAAAATTTTAGTGTAGAGGTTGGATAGGGACCATTTTGCTGATTAAATAGTTAAACGGAAGGAGAGAAAACAATGCACGTATTCATCCAACACCCTTACGCTTGTTAAATTTGGCAGGATTTAGCATAGTAAATTTAAAGATCAAACATATGCATGAAGTATTCTCCAAGTGGATCTTTATTCAAACTGTACTCAAAAACTCACTTCAATTTTGGCCCTCTAACATATATGTTAGTCTTTGAAAATGATAAGCAATTTATTTGAATTAAGCCTTGAAAAATCACACTTCAAATTTAGAAGCACAACAACGATTCGAGAGGGGAATAGCTTTGTTGCCTTCTACTCACTTAGAATGGAGGATCTCATGACCTGCCAAATATTTGGCTTGCCATTTCATTATAAAAACCCAAGATTCATCAATATCTCCAAGCATTCCTAAATAACCCCCTTATAGATTTTCACAAGCTCAACTTTGATGGATTCACTAGATAAAATTTTGGGCACTGCTAGTATCAAAATAATTGTGTGAAATCTTGAAGAAGCATTCATTTTTGGTTTGGGTTCGGGTTTAAAGAGCCGGGTTCGTCGGTATGACATTTTTTCTTTGCTTGGGTTCATTTTGGTTCATCCATACAAAAAACATTTAAAAAATTAAAAAATATTGAAATTATAGCCTATTACATAGGAAATTAGGGACATTGTCATTAACCGTACAGTAGGCATATTGATATAAAAAACAAAATACGAAAATAATCACAAAATATTGAAAATAGTAAATATTAACGGAGTGTCAAATGTCATGATAATCATTAAACACACATAATAAATATTAAACATCAATAATTATGATATTATCTTATGGTTGTAATTAATTACATCAAGTTTTAAGTCTTAAAACTTAAATGTTAATTTTCATAGTCATCTTGCCCTTCATTGAGAGCATCAACATCAACACTAGGTTGTGGTTCATTAGAACCACATAAGCTACCACCACTGCCACTCCCGCTAGTTAAGTTGTGTGTCATCGAAGTCGAAGTGTCAATGTCATATGATGAGAAGTGGGAAATGGAAGTATCCGAGTCAATGACCTTTGGATCTATATCCCAATGCTTTGACATCCCCTCCTTGTACTCTAGATTCTTGTGCGATAGAAGACGTAAATTGGAGTGTATGTAGACCAACTCTTCGACATTTTTAGTTGTGAGCTTGTTACAATTTTGTGAGTGGATGAAGTTGTATGTGCTTTAATTCCACTAATAAGAAGATGAATTTGCAACCTATATTCAAATTTATAAAACTAAAAAGTTAAAAATCAAGTCTTAAACATAAATTTAAAATTTTTAAAACAAAAAGAAAAACTTAAAAAGTTAAAAAATTACAAAACTTACATATGACAAGATCTTGATTGCAAGAGGTTGTATGTTCAGTGACATTTGGCCATGAAGGTACCACCACATAGGATCATCCTTCTTATATTTGCCCCGAAGAGCACCAAGACTATAACCTTGGGAGGTAATGAAAACCCCAAACTTGCTCGTAACCAAGTCTTCTACCTCAGGATCCAGGAATATGTTAGAGAATGCCAATTTATGCCCTTAAAGCACTTCGACATCCCTATATAATGGCACCATCCTTAGCAAAGAAAGGATCTTTGTGATATAGAACCGAGGAGTCAATGTAAAAGCAAAGAGGTGTAGCAGGGTGGTCATTTCATTTCATCGCTCAATAAGGATTGAATGCACTTGTTTGAAAAATGTCTCCTCGGGATCTTGCTTTTTTTCATTAATGATGGCCTTCATTTTCTCAATTATTGAGTCGATGCCATCATATATTTCTCCCAAACATGGCTAATCTATGTCATCAAAACAGATCATACTCATAATGGGCTCAGTGAAAATAAATAATCTACATGGGCCCACCAATCATCATCTAGGATCAAGTTTTTCACTCTTTGGGCCTGCTCTTTACTCAACTCCCTCCATACACTCCACAAGGTGCTGATGACCATACCACTGAGTGTCTATTGCACTTTCACAAGTTGTCTCAAGATGATTGTGAGAGACGAATTTAGTCTCAACAACCTATTAAAAAATTAAAATTAAAAAATTATGAAATTATTTAAATATAGAAGTACTAGATAAAAAAATGAAATTTTAAAACAAAAATAAAATTACTAAAATAAAAACACCTTCAACAGCGCTAATGTCGAGAAAGATTTGAAAATGGATTGAGAGAGGTGATGGTTGGTGACAAACATTTGAATCTCCTCAGCTTCAGCATACATTTGTTTGATTCACTCAAATTGCCTCCCCATCTTTTTCAACATGAGGTTGAGTGAGTGGACAACACAAGATATCCAAAAAATGTGTCCACACCTCGCCTCCACCAACATTCTTATGGATTTGTAATTTTTTGCATTATCCATTACAACTTAGATAAAATTTTGAGGTCCAATCGCCTCAATGGATTCGATGAAGATGTTGGCAATGAACTAGGTATACTTCACATGCCCAGCATAATCAACGACCTTAAAAACACTACACTATTAGGGCACAATGCAACTATGTTGATCAAAAGCCTATTTTTTCGCATCTTTCCATCCATTGGAAATGATGGAGACCCTTGTTTCAGCCCACAAATCTTTTATTGGTTTCAAATAATCTTCAATATATTTTCTCTCCTTTGTCAATAAGGTGGTGCAGTGTTTCTCAAACCCTAGACCTTTGTAATCTTTTGGGGCCTTGTTGATTACTCTTACCATTTCTTGCCAATATGGTGATCGAATCACATTGGGATAGAATCTATTTGCATATATACATTGTGCAATTTGTCGATCCATAATCTACATGCTCTCATTTTGAAAAGACCTATCCAATGGTCCTTTTGTTTGAAAGAGGAGAAGCTTCTTTGTGCATGGAAGGTGTTCCCAAAAATGGATGTCTTCCAATGGGAACAGTTGGAAAATTACTAGTAGAAGTTGGGGAAGCATGTGGCTTCCTTGATCCTTTCCTTTCTTTACGTCTTCTTGCTCCTTGATGTATTCAAGGATTTTTTATTTTGGCACTAGAGAGTTATTCTTCCCCATGCAACCTTTGATGCCAACACCAACAATGTGACATAAGTGGGCTTTCACCCGACTACATGAACTTGTAAATTGACAATCACAAGTATTGCATTTTTAAACATAGGCCCCACCACCTGAAACTTGCTCTATTAGTGTCACATATTTCCAAAGCGATGAGTGTGTAATGTCTATTTAATGTTGGCTTTGGCTGATAGAGGAAGAACTACAAGACATTGTAGTATATATAACTACAAGTTTAAAAATAAACACGAAATTACCAAAAAAAAATTCAAAACAAACCCCAGGACAACAACTTGTAATTATTTTTAAAATGACAAAAAAGAAGATAAAACAATACAAATCTTACATTGACAACATATGGGTTCCTTAATCAGTGTAGGTAAATGATTAGAATGATGCTTGATGAAGATTCAACCCTACAACAACAATGGAAGGAAGTATGTAATGAGAAAATTAGGTAAATGAGAGGCAAGTGGTTTTTCTTTCATCACTTTGTTTTTATCATTTGTGTTGTTTTTAGTTTTTGCTTTTATTTTTAATTTCCATTTAGGGTGTAGAAATGTGTTTTTTATTATTTAAATTCATTGGTTTTGGTGAAAAAATGATATATATTTTTTAAAACACCGTGTTTGACCAATTTTGATTGTGAATTCTTATGAATTTGTGACCCCAACACCTAGGGTTCATCCCTAGGCACCCATGTTCACTTGGGTTCTTCTCTAGGCTAACTCGAGTGCCCAAGGTTCGAAATGTGTTTTTTATTATTTAAATCCATTGGTTTTGGTGAAAAATGATTAATTTTTTTTAAAAACACTGTGTTTGACCAATTATGATTGTGAAATATTGCAAATTTGTGACCCCAATGCCTAGGGTTCACCCCTGGGTATCTAGGTTCACTTGGGTTCTTCTCTAGGCGAACTCGGGTGCCCAGGGACGAACTCTGGGCACCCAAGTTTGCTTGGGTTCTTCTGGCAAAAGAGCCTAGGTGAACTCGAGTGCCCAAGGACGAACCCTGGGCATTGGGGTCCGTGAATTGAATCCTCTCAAATGCCTAGTGCGTACCCAACCTCCCAATGCCTGCTAAATGCTATAAATCGGTAACTTAGGTTTTTTCCAATATATAAAGGTTTGGGCAAGTAAATTAATAATTTCTCCCAACACTTGGCCTTGTACAAGAGAACTAATTTGGAAATGCAACATGATATTTCATAGTTGTTCATCAAAGGTGATCCCAATACTACAATTATGGAGCTCAACATCCAAAGCATTGAAAATAGTCTAGTATGGAGTCCTCAAGTCTCCCCAAAAGTTACTCCCAACTGCAATATGGACACTATTTTCAATCATATCTTCAAACAACTCTAGCAATTCAAAGATATCTGCCTCTTAACATTATACATGTAATCATAATCACGTTACAAATAAACTATTCAATCTGGGAGTTGATTAGAACAGGTCAGGGTAGTTTACTATATTTTAGAGAATGGACCAAAGTCCTATTTAAATTTGAAGATTAGTGAGCTTAGAGGCTACCTTCAATGTTAAGCAATCTAATAATTGATAATGGCTTAGTTCAAATTTTAAAATGGGTGCCTTCATTTGACCATCGTTATACCCCATAGATTGTTTTCCTTGTAGTCTTTTATGTATTATCACTCTTTTTTTTGGTATTACTTGGGCTCTATCACATCTTTTTCCTCATTTGATGTTATCTAGGATTTAATTAGATATGTTTATGGAGGACATGAATGTTCGTCTTCATCTTGTTAGATATTTTTATGAGGGACATGAATGTTCCTCTCCCTCTTATTATTAGTTTTGTCTATTCATATCCATTTAGACCCCCTCCCTCTCTTTTTTATCATCTTCATTTTTTTATAAACTGGTCTTATTTGCTCAAAATTCCCGTAGATGATTCTCTGTCTCTAGTGTTGATAGTTTTCTCTTATGTTATTCCCATTTTTGCCTTGTGCATATTTTTCTTCTCTATGTATTACCTCTTCTATTCATCCAATGAACACCCCACAACTCCCCCATTACCTAGGTGTTATGTTTGTAACATTCTTTAAAAAAAAAATCTGAACTCTTTTGTTTGATGTGTGGTCCTCGCTTTGGAAATGTACCAATTTGTTTACCAACCACAAAGACATCAAAATGGATCACTGGGGAAGTGTTCCCTTCACGTGGTAAAACAAGCCCTTAGCCAATACCACTAAGCAATATTCAACCATCTATTTGATCGAAAAAGAATGCATTGGTAACAAAATTCTGGAAAGAAAACATTGTTAGGTCTGCATTTGTTTTATGGATTTACAACCTTTTTACCACGTACATTTTGAATTTGACAACGGTTTTGAGGCATCAATGAAATTAGTGAAAGTTTTTTCTGAAATTTTGTTAAAGGCCTTGATTTTCATTCCCCAACTTGGGTCCCAAACCAAGCCATAGTTAACACCACTTCCATCATCGCTTATCTAATTGCACCTCTCAAAACCGTGCCTCCTCCATCTCCAATTCCTAGTTCGTAATCCATGTCTGGACAATTTTATTTGATCTAAACATTAAATCTCTTCATCTCAAATAATTTTGTAGACATTAAGGGCTATTAAATTTAGAAAATCCATTAGCTAGCACTCAAGTATAATTTGCTTGCTATCTTACATTCATGTTGCCTTGTAGAAGCTTATGTCTAGTTGGGAAAGCTGTAAACAGTATTAGCCACTTTATAATTACAAAGAGGTGGGTGAATAAATATTAAAGGGTTTTAAGACCCTTCTCTCTAGGAAGAGCAAGGAATTTACAATAATCAACATGTAGAAGATTTTACCTGCAACAACCAAAGCTACTGTAGTCCTCACGGAACTTCTTCCTGTCTTTGAGTCTATGAAAGACAAACGAAGACTACATATATGAATAATTGACAGGGTCAGGGGAATCCTTCCAAAGTGAATCCAATAAGAATTGAAGATGGATAGGTTATTGACCCATTCTCACCTATGTGTTTCTGCACTCCTCACAAAGACTTTGAGCTTATTAGCTTTGCGGCCTCTCGTGCCACATGTACATACTCGTGGTTCTTCTCTATGCTAACACAACACTGCACACTGCACATCATAGTGTGTTGGTCCCTACCATTACATAGGTCCAACTAAAATCAATTGATTGCCTCTTGTTGCTTTATGGAATGCCAAGTGGTAATCTCTAGGTCTGCACTATAACATATCGCGACACTAGAATTCCAACTGCCACACTTGCAAAAAGGTGAAGCATAACTCGAGTAGAAGATGAATTCTTCATTATCGATAAATTGTGTAACCTGCTTGTAATGATGTATATATTGAAACCATTCAACCCTAAAATGATGAGAGATGCCACGAAATAGGAAATGTTAGCATGCCCTAAGTATCTATCATTTCATACACATTTGTAACCCAAGTTCTAGTTTATGAAAATCAGTAGGAGTTGACTTCCCCTATTTGATCAAGGGAATATCCATTCTCATCTTTGCTAAACATTGTACACATTTGTACTTTACCCTATTCATTCTTATTGAATACAAGTTCCACTATTCTACAAAATACTTCAGCATTGAAATGTGCTTTGGTTTACTATTGTTATAGTTAACCTTTGTATATTCTATAACTCATAAATTACTAGCTTAGTTGTAGGGTTATCCATCGCACTAACATCTTGGGCTTCATGATGCAGATCATTGGTATTAGAGTTGAGATTTCATATGTATGTAAACATGAGTGCAAGATCAAAAAGGGCTACCACTCAATGTTATTTCAGAGTATCCAGAAGAACATCATAGCATCAACTGTTTCCATAAGTCTTTTCAAGGTTTAATTCAGTCTTGACATTCTAGTGTTTAAAGGTAGAATCAATGCAACAACATTGGATAGTTAGGTTTGTCAAGTAGAAGTCTACTTCTAAGATAATCGCTTCATTTACATGGAGAATATAACCTTCATAGTGTTGATGATGTCCATTTCAGTGTCCCATTAATGGAAAACCTTCAACACGTAGTGTGAGAAAGAACCCGAAGTTGTGACTTTGAGTTCATTGGAATTTGCTTTGGTTTATTGTTGTTATAGTTTCCCTTTGCATATTTTATACCTCATAAGTTAATATCTTAGTTATAGGGTCATCTCTTGCACTAGCATCTCAGATGTCATGGTGCTGATCATTGGTATTAGAGTTGAGCTTTCATATGTATGTAAACATGAGTGCAGGAGCAGAAAGGGCTACCACTTGGTTTATTTCATAGTATCTAGAAGAACATCATAGCATCAACTGTTTCCACAACAAAGTCTTTTCAAAGTTCAAATCAGTCTTGACATTCTAGTGTTCAAAGGTAGAATGAGTGCAACAACAATGGACAATTAGGTTTGACAAGAAAAGTCTACTTCTAATTCAATTGCTTCATTGACATGGAGAATATAACCTTCATAGTGTTGAAGATGTCCATTTCAGTGTCCCACTAGAAGAAAACCTTCAACACGTAGTGCGAGAAAGAACCTAAACTTGTTTTAACTTTGAGTTCATTAGTCAACATTGTGTGGGAGGAATATTACCCCTTCAAGCACTGCGTGGATGAATTCATCAAGTTCCAATTATTGTGCTTGCATAAGGAGCTGTTGGTTGAAGACTACACTAATGAGTTCCATGACTACATTGCATATCTGTACGAGGAGACAAAAATTCAACATAAGTTGTTGAAGTCCATGAATATATTATCACCTTATATCTGCACAAATATGGAGTTCTTAACTTTCCGACACAGTGGGGCAAGCATACCACAAGGCCACCAAGCTCAAAGCCTAGGCCAAGAGAATAAAAAGTTTTCTTCCTCATCTAGTTCTGCACACATGAACCAACCCATGTTTGTTGCACCATCTAATCCTTACGTGCTTTAACAAAACATGTCGCATAAGGGAGAACAACTTAAGAAAGTTGTAAGATACCAAAAGGCTCCATTACCTTCAGTTTCAGATAAAGGCAAGAGGAACCAAAGTGACAAGTGGTGCCATAGACATTGCACAAACTCACATAATGATTCAAAACGTCATACACGTTAATTTCTATTGTATAGTCTACATTAGGTCCACATAAGTGAATGCCATTGATTCAAATGTTACTTGTATTTGCAATAACACCACTACGATAGTCAACTTTGAGGAACACAAACACATTTTTCACACCATGTTTTGGGTTAAAGGTTAGCCTCTTCATGTTATCATTGATAATGAGAGTTAGAACATCATTTCAAAAACTACAACCCAATGCCTAGGCCTTAACAGTGAAGCACATTTTTGACCATGCTCTCTAGGATGGCTCCAACAAGGGAAGGGTATTTAGGTCTGACGACAATGCACTTTCAAGTATACAGTCAAGCCCGTGAAGGATAAAGTCATTTGAGATAATGCACATATAGATGTTTGTGTCATTCTACTTATAACCCCATATGTGTCTGTCAAAGATGCTTCATATAAGGTCAAACCACAATGGTGTATTATACATGTCAAAGATTGCTGTTATAACCTCTTCGAGCCCCCTCCAAAGACTCAACTCACTTTGGTTTATGATAAGCAATGCTGCAAACTCATTTCATACAATTTTTTTTTGTGCTACTCATGATTTGTCCAGAAGCACCTGTGCATGCGTAACTAAGCATTGTTAGAGAACCATGCCATGCAATCCTTATAACAACTACCTAACAAGTTACTACAATTTTTAGTAATATGGACACATCTTTGAAGGCCCAAAAGGTGTACCTACACATTGTGTGGTAAAAATCCTATCAATTTGTTTCTTGGATCCCATCTTCCAAACAATCCACCATACTACAGGTCCATTTGGTAGAATGACGAAGTTAGGTGCCGCATATAAGAATTTGAAATATCCCCAACCAGGAGATATTGTTCCAAACTTGCAAAATTTTGATTTTTCTTTTTAACATGCAATTATTTCATCAAAGAGTTGTATGCAATGATTATACAATGTTTAGAATAGCTATGACTATAATCATAAATCCATCATATAATCATGAAAACATTCAAAGATTACATAGTGTCATTCTATCAAATAGTTGGCAATCTATCTATTGCACTCGAGATGTCATTGACTCTCTCATAAGCAATTTGGAAACAAGGAATAAGGCAAAGACATTTTAACAAACATTTACCATACACAGCTGAAGTAAGCATTCCAATATATAGTGTTCAAATTAATAATTTCTGACCTCTTAACTAATATAGCTGCTGCTGGTAATCTATCTCTGAGTCTAGTAATCCGTGATACAAGAAAATGGACCAGTATTCTGGATCAGACTTAATATATTAACAGCTTTAAGCTATTTCAGACTCATATCAGTAACGATGTAGACTATTTTGTGTTCTCTGTATAACCTCTGCACTCCTTCCAAAGATTGTCATGCATTCCATAATCATCGGGAACAACTTGTGATGTGGCAACCAATAATACATGGGCTTGGAAACCCCACGATTTACACTCAAAGCTCCCATGTTGCCTCCAAATCAACACACCAATCCTCCAGCAATGGCATCAACCTTCAGGGCCCACTTTATGACAAAATAACCTGTGATATTTCCCCTATATGTACAGACAGTACCAGAATAATCACCAGTATGCTGAAAATAATCCTTGCTACCTATGAATGCAGCGACTAGGGATTGAGAATTTTTTTTATCACCAAAATAACCCTTCCAACTAAGGTCCAAAGTCTCCTTTGCACTGAAACTAGGGATCTCAAAGGATTTTACTCCTTAAGCAAAGTAGACAAACATGCAGGGTTTCCAAAACTCCAGAGAAAATAACAATGAACATAATGATAATATTAACCCTCCAATTCTCTTTATAACTCCTCCAAACCCTAAAAACCATCCCTTTTTCCAATGCCCCCTTTTAAAAAAAATTAATAAGTAATAAATACTCATTAAGGGTCCAACACCCATAGGGGAGAAAATAACACTTTTCCTAGTCATAAGTTATGACTTAAAGCACCTCAACGTGAAAATATAGCATAAAGTGCATTAATGGCCTCTTCAATGTAAAAATATAAAGTTAAATGCACATAAGGGTCCAAATATTCCCTTTACTCCTCTCACACCCCAATTCCTAAGGGAATAAATAAGCAAAGAGGGTGGAGTGGGATATCTAGGTCTCTGAACATTTGGAAAGGTACATTAAAGAATTCCTTGATCAAGGCAATATTAGGCTAATATTTTCTCCTTGCAGAATCTTGATAGTCCTAGTACCAAATAAAAATGGTAAATAAAGATTTTGCCTGGACTAATGCATGTTCAATAAGATATTAGTGAAGAATCAATAGCCGCTATCACGCATTGACGACGTCATGGACCAACTCTTAGGTGCATAATACTTCCCCAAGATCAACCTAAAATTAGGGTACCATCAGGTACTAGTCCTTCCAAAAAAGACATTTGGAAAAAAATATTCAATACATATGAAGGATTGTACAAGTGGTTGGTTAGTCCTTGTATATTTACCAATGCACTAATAACATTGATGTGCTTTTTAAATGACATATGTTGACCATTCACTAACTCCTTCACAATCATCTACTTGGACAATATCCTTATCTAAAACAAGACTCAGGATAAGCATATGGAATATGTCTCGTGTATCTTAGACACATTGTGCAAATGCAGGTTGCAAGACAACTTAGCCAAGTGTACATCCGACACTGTGCAAATTCATTTTTAGAGCTACATCATTGATCACGAAAGCATCCATGAAGATTTACAGAAAGATCAAATTAATCAAAGACTAGTCAACTTCGTGCAATATCATCGACTTGGGGAGTTTTATTGGACTTGCACGTTTATATTGTAGGTTTGTCCATGGTTTCTTGCACAAATCATGGCCTCTCAACTAGATCATGTGCACCAAAGAGCTCAAGTAATGCCTATGTGGATCCCCTATTTTTGTAATTTTCCTGATGTTATCCAACCCTTTGAGATTTAGACTGATGCAACAGACAATACACTCAACTTGGTACTCACACAACATGGACATTCGGTCACCTATCACTCATTGACCTTCAGCAACATGGGTCTCTGCTACTCCACCTATAATAAAAATTTATACGCCATTGTGAAAGAAATTAACCAATGGAGCCAATATATCCTAGGTGAGGAGACAATCATGCATTATGACGATAAGCCACTTTAGTTTCTACATACATAAAGCCAGTAAAACAATGCACACCACATGAAGTGGATGACTTAGTTGTAGTAGCTCCTTCTAGTGACTAACTAAAATAAGGGAAAATACAACAAAGAGATATATTGTCTTAGTATACTTCAATTGCAAGCGCTCATCATGGGACACATGCAACCACTTCTTTGACTAGATATATCTCTACTCAATAAGCTGTGACTTCACAAAAGCCTATACTACCCTTGCATAGGGTAAACAGGTTCCAAATTCCACGTCCGCCAAGCTTATCTACAAAATAGGACATCTTTGTGTTCTTGATGACACAAGTCACAAAAGGATCATTTGGGAGTGCACTATATAAGACAACATGACATTTTGATGTTACCAAGACACTAACAACACTTTAGTAGCAAATTCTACTGGCCTCACTTAAATACAAACTTTGAGTGCCACAAAATGTTTTGCATTCCATTTTGTGTCTTTGCATTCCATGTTGTGTCATGAATCCCAAGAACAAGAAGTTGGGACTTTATATACCTTTTTTGGTACCATCCAGGGCTTAGGAATTCATCAATATGGATTTCAACTCTAGATTACCTATGACAAAGGACCATAATTGACCATGTATTCATTGTAGTTGATAGGTTATCCAAGATGGATATAATGATTACTTCAAAGAAGAGCATTAACACATAGGAAACCATGTGTTCATTCTTCAATTATGTTTGGGTACATTTTGGGCTACCAACATTCAATGTGTGTGATTGTGACCCACGGTTTGTCATTCACTTCTGGAAGTTTTTGTGGGATATGATGGATACAAAATTGGATTGGTCTACAACATTTCATTTTCAAATAGATAGACAAACAAAATTTGTCAACCACACACTTGGCCAGATTTTGTGCATGTATAATAGTGCACACCAAGCACTTTGGGATGATAATTTGCTTTACATTTAGCATGCCTGCAATAGAGCTCTGCACAATTCTACATATTTTTCACACCAAGTTTTGGGTTAAGTGTTAACTTCGTCATGTCATCATTGAAAGTGAGAGCTTATGGAACATTATTTCACAAACTATAGCCCAATGGCTAGGCCTTATGACAAGTACATCCCTGATGACACCACATTTAAAATTATACAATCAAATCCATGGAGATAAATGTCTCTTGTGATGTCGCACAACTAAAGGTATGTGATATTTCTCTTGGAAGACTGTATATGTATGACCAATATGTTACATATCAAGCCAAGCCACCACAATGGATTATTCATGTTAAAGCTCACTTTTTTAACATTTTGGAATGATCTCCAAAGACCAAACTCACTTTGGTCTCTATGAAGCAATGTTAAAAGTTCATTTCACACACAAAAGTTCGTGCTACTCATTGTTTATCCAAAAGCACCTGCATAGTTAGGAAAGTGAGCATTTGCAAAATACCATGCATTGCAATTATTATAGGAATATTTACTTGACAAGTCAATACAATAATACATAGACTTCTTTGGAGATCCAAAGGGTCTACCCACACATTGCATAATAAAACATTAGGTCAATTTGTTTCTTGGATCCCTCCTTACAAACAGTCCATGGTACCATAGGTCCAATTGGTAGAATGATGAAGTTCAACACAAGATCTAAGAGCTCTTTAATCAAGGCAAGATCATGCCAATGTTTCCTCCTCATGCCAGCTCAATAGCCCTAGTACCAAAGAAAAATAGCAAATGGTGCTTGTGGATGGACTATCATGCAATCGACAAAATAATCAGTTCATTGGATCCAATTTTACTTTGTGCTTTGACATAACCATAAAAAAAACATCTATATTTACCAATTGAACGGACACTAAAGAACCCACCAAGAAAAACATTTCTCGCAAATTCGTGGAAGGGTTACATCAGAGTTTACTTGTCCGACTGCTGTAGAATGAATGCCAACCTTCAGCTATGACTTCACCTGTAGCTTTGTTTCTTCAGTCGACATATGTCATAGAAAACTCCCCTTTGTGTCCCAATACACGTGCATCAATCTAAATTTCATCCTGAAACCCAGGCAGTATTTCAAGTTCTTATAAAAATGTCTTGCAAGCTAAGCCAAGAAAATGCAAATTCATATTACATTAACTTGTGCAACAAATGCTATTGGAAGCTAATCTAGGCTGTGGGGGTGCAGAATAGACCATACAAAGAGGCTAAGCCATCCTCACATTTGAAGGGGGTTGGAATTGGTACCAGTTTAGAAGCAAAATTTAATTGGACTAGAACAAGGTCTTAGGATTTGATCTTCCTTAAAATTAGGACATTAATTATTGTAGGGATTCACTGAAAATTCATGGGTAACGAAAATTGGAATTTATCTCATGTATGGGAAAATACAAAGACAGAGTTAGAATCAGTGCTAAATTACTTGAATCAGCATGTCAAAAGTTATGATTATAAGGAGCAGATACTAACAAGCCATTAACTCGTGGGCAATGTATAGTTTTGGGGATCAACATGAGAACAGAACACTCAATGCAAATTCTAACGTGACAAGAAAGAGAGACATGGAGAAGATATAAATTAGATTATTCCTGAATGAATCCAATCCAGCAAGGAGACAGATGTCAGGGCCAAAAATGCAGCAACATATCCAAGAAAGAAGCAGATAGGATAATAACTCCTGGATTGATTTAAATTTTTGAGTGGCAAGAAAAGGGTAACCAGGATTTGTAGATGCAAGACAGATAATTTAGAGAGGAAAACCTAACCCTTGCTATTGCAGGGTAGGTGGGTTTGCCTCCAATAATCAAAGCTGAATTCATTGGCTTCATTCAGTGTGTTGGGATTTATATCTCCCTTAAAATTGTGAAAATAATTGCAATAGGGGTTTCAAACAATAGTAGTTATACATTTGATTTCAAAAACTTGTTAAAACACTAATTGGAAGTTACTTGCGAAGAGGCAAACACATTATTAGAATTAGTGTCAAACTACATGACTTGGTGTGTCAAAAGGCATAATAACAAGAAGCAAAGATGTTTTACTAGGATTAGTCTCAATTTAGTACAGCTAGCACATCATGGGAGTGATGACAAGTTACCAGATTTATTAGCAAATGACGCGGTGGAGTATAAACTCAATATGCACCTTACCAGGATGTACCAAATCAAGGGAGATAGTGTCATAGCACAACGTCTGAGATATTAACGATGATGGGAGTATGATCATATCAATATCTGCCCCTTTTGTTTGTCACTGTGGAATGACACCAGTGAGGCTGCAAAGCAGGAAGAACAGAGGTAAAATGAGCATAGATGGCATATCATCCCACTTGCATAAGAGAAGAGGTTAGAAAGGAACATGAGTAGGAAGCTAAGGGAAAGAAGCCAGAGATTGATGGCAACAAACCTCATAAAAACTTCTTACAGACGACATTGAAACAGAAGTGGCAACAAGGTCAAGAAGAAACAATCCAAACTGGCTAGAGATGGATAGAGAAAAGATGAGGAACTGCCCCAACATGTATGCCATAGTAGAGGATGTGCTCTGTAATTCGCCATGAATTGAAGGCTTTCAACAAGACAATGGGGAAATACTTCAAGAGATGACCAATGGAAATGGGAGGCAAGATCAATGCTTCGCCTAGGCTTACCAGCTAAAAGTTCCAGAGATGAGGTGAAGCCAAACAGGTTGGAGGAGACAGTCTATGTACATGGAAAGGATTGGAGTGACTGCAAAATAGAAATAGGTAATGAAGCATGATTTTTCTCAGTTGATTGAGAATATACACCCAGCTTGTGGCAGATTTTGCAGTGTCATTATTATGCATGTGTCTCTGTTCTGTTCCTTTCGTTTTTGCACGCAGTATTCTTCTGTTTTTGTCCATAGTTCATACAGTTGGGTTGGTAAAACCGTCAATGGTTTTCTCTGTGTTTTGAAGTTGATACGTTTACAAAGACCCTTTAAGTTTTGGCATATACTAGTTCCATCTGTTTAAGTAGGGCAAATGCTTTCTATAGTTGATAACTGTTAAAATTGATAACGAAATGACAGGGTTCTTTAATAGCCTCATTATCCCTTTCTTATGGTTCAGGCATCCTGCTATCAGTTTTTTGGCTTTCAGGGCTTTCGGCTGAATTGCACGTAGTTGTATATTAATACGAAAAATATATTTCCAGCAAAGGATCTTTTGCAGCCGACAAGTACAAAAGGTTCATATCCATGTAAGTACCAAATGAGATTATACAAATATGACTGCTCATATTTACATTCATTTTTGTTGTATAAAATTTTAAATAACAGGATATGGAAAATGAGTCATCTTACATTAAGCTTGACAGTAGAGATGTAAGATATATTCATACCAACAGTAACTTTTGCAAGCTGACTATCAGAAAAAGAGACAACAGCTCCTATATTGTCAACAATAGTCGCCATGCAATGCCCCGGATGCATCCTGCAAAGACAGTGCTTGTTTTGTTTCAAGGAGTTAAACTAAATTTCCTGAGATATGCCAATTATCAAGGACAAAGTAATGAATTTCATGGATGGCTAAGAACTAGTGTCAAAATTCAGGAAATGGAACAAAGTACGAAGGGAAAAGAGTTGTTAGCAGAGGGGCGAGGAATTCATGTGTTCAAAAAGATGCATTAGAAAAAGATAAATACTCAAATGTCAAGTAAACTATCAATTATTAAAGTACTCAATATACTTAAACAATAATAAAAACACAGATTGGACAGTTGTTGGAATTATTACCTCCTCGTAAATGGATAATATACAAATCCAATGGCACATCATTGTCAAACTATAATAGTTATTTATAATATTATGATGCATACAGGAGCAATATTTTCCCAGCTCCTCCAGCCTGTTCTCAATTCTATGCCTGCAAACAAGCTAACAATTCTATTTCCTTATCCATGCCATATCCCCGTTGCTCTTTCTGTCTGTAGGCTAATCAAAGATGTCCTATAAAACCCTGACCAAGCCCCCAGAAAGTCTTCACCGTATTCCTGATCTGCATGGAAACCCACATCATATTGTGCTGTTAGTCCCTTTAGATGGTCGTCTTTCAATTCTAAGGATGAAAGTAGTTGTGCACAGCTTCTGTTAGTCCATTAAGCTGCTCACAAGGGAAGCCATTCGAGTTCAAACTGAAGTTGTTTGCCTCTTATTCTCTAGGTCGCATCAAACTAGATGATTACAGAGTTGTTTGGTGGAAAGACCAAGGAGATTGCATGATTTGCAAGTCGTTGTTCATGTCCAAGCTTGATATTTGGTCTTTTCTAAATTGTTTAGAGAAGAAAACATTTGAGCTCCCATTGAACACATCCCCCTTTTATTTTTCCATAGCACATCACATTTGAGGTGTTACAAAGCAAATCGATAGCCAACTTAATGGAGAATTTCGTACAGGTCTATGTTGCAGAATGCCACTGTCAAAAACATGAGAAACTTTGCAAAGAAGTGATCCAACTTCAAATTGAAGGCTCCATCCTTCTATACAATCATGGTGCATCATATTGATGCAATTTAAGAGCTTCTAGTGGTCGGGTTGATGAAATCTGTGCTCAGAAGCCTAGGAATTTATGTATAGTCCTACACTCCAAAGATTCAAATCAAAAATTGTGAACAGCATTGAGGAGAAGCCATTCAGGTTGAAATTGAAAGGTCATATCTATAGTGTAGTAATAGTGCATCAAGTTGGTGCAGTTTAAGAGCTTTTGGTGGAAGAGCCATGGTGCAAATCGCATATACAGGTTGTGGGCCTTACAAATGATTTTTTTGCATTGTAATATTTTATTTTCTTGTCCTATGACTTTCCAACTCAGCATATTCAACCAATGGCACAGTTTTTAGAATGTGTCAGAGGTGATTCGACCAAGAAATTGTGTGATTAGTGGAGAGCAGGAATGGAGGGGTCCACAGTCCAAAACTTCTTAAATTGGCAGATATTTGGCTAATGCAGAAATACACACCTGAAGAAAAAGCAAATCTCATGCCGTCCAATATGCCATGTGACAACAGCACCATTAATTTTGCAACATTAAGTCGGAGCCGTTGATTTGGTATAAATGCATTATGCTTGCAAAATACGAAGACAAAAGGTGGAACACAAAAATTTGAGTTCATGTCATATTTGGAATGCTTTGACGACATTCGTTGAGGTAGAGACATAAATTTGGTGCAATGAGCATGTGAGAGAAAACACTCTGCAAGTCTCGGTCCTTCCTCTTACTATTCTTTAGAGTTCCTTCATTTTCTTAAAAAAATTGATTCTCTTAGTCAAAAGTTTATCCTGAAAACAATCCAGAATAAGTGGGAAAAAAATTACAATAGCCCAAACTATCTACTCTGGTATTATAATTTATTCTTAATTTCTAGTATTCAAAGAGGTCGAACTTGCTCTTTTTTTAATGTCTTATCGCATCACTCAGAGTTGTTCTTCAACAATTTCCGAAGACTTCTCTGCTATTACTCTTATTTTTGTTGAAATTGTGTCATCTGATCATTTCTCCATAGATATAGGTTTTTGGCTTCAGACTTAACCTTAAAACTAATATTATGGTTCACATACTAAAACTTGTTTTTGCTATTGGGTTGGCTCATCAAGATATCTACGTTTTATAATGGCTGGCCCATTACCTTTGTAATATAAAAATTATCCATGACCCATATGGGATCTCCTTTATTGATACAAACAGCGTCAGACATCACTTCTCTTCCTCCTTTATGATTCCATGCAAATTTGTAGTTGCTAGTGTTTTTTACTTCTAAGCCTCTTCAAAAAAAAATCTATTACATTATTGTGGTCGAACTTTTACCCTTCTAGCCTTGGGGGGGGGATGGATTGATGCATGGACTTCTTTTTGACAATATCAATGATCTTACCTCTCAAACAATGAACCCTTACACATGCAAGCTATTTTAAAACCATCAAACAATGAACATTTAAATTCAAAATTAACACAAAATTATCAAGTTTTACATTTTGACTTAAATTATTGTATTATGGTCTTCACATCCATAATTTTAAAAAAAAATAAAAAAAATTAGTGTAATTTTCTCTTGCGAGCTGTTTATAAACAATGCCAAACCATCTTTGTATTCCATGCTGACTTCCAAATACAATTATGAGTATTATTGTAAACCAAATTTATTTATTATGAATCATATATATAGATATATTTATTTATTCCATGTCTCACCTTTCTTACAAATCCCATTGATAGGCACATATCGGGACCACACCACATTGTTGCATTAATAACCATTGTGTACATTGCATCATCAAGCATGAAACCTGTGTTTGACTTCTGATGCAACATGTTATGTGCATCTACAACTCTTCCTTTCCTGGTAAGACTAGTTATCAGAGTCGTGAAAGCCACATTATCCATATTGATAAATATTGATAATAGCATGTTGTAAGAATGTAAGCAAAAGACAAATTTATGTTTTTTAATCAACCTAAAAGACTGAATGGCATCTAAGATCATCATACCACCCTGAATGTATACATTCATCACCATATTATAAACTGCAGGGGATATATTTTTTTTGGAGTTTTGTACTTGAAATACAGAAAAAGCAAAATGTTGGCCTTTCCTTGATACTATCAATTGGAGTAGACAATTGTCAACTAAAAAATAGACAATTGTCAATACAAACACAACATTAATATAAAGGGAAAAGGCAGGGACTAGTCACGTAACTTGGCCCTTATTTTATTTTATTTTTTTCAATTTTTTCAATTTTTATATATTTGATTTAAATATTTACATACTTTGTACATTTAAAGATGAAATGTTCCTCTGTTTCGACTATCCATATGGTGTATAAAATAAAAATCTTCTCATCTTATAATTCTTTAGGTGATGTTTATCTATTTATTTCACATTTAAGCCTATGGGAGTTAGTCATAAGTTGAGCAATGAAATTTTTTTCCCTCCATTTAATTTCAACTTTTATATAAACTTTTATACAATGCTCATAAATTGGATTGAACTCTGTAATGTAGTGTTGTCATTTCTTGTTTGTTTTCTTCCTCCACATCAATGTTTTAAACTTTTCATTCACATAATTTTGTATATTTTTGTTAAAGTTTGGGCATTCGTTTAAGCTAATTTCATATTTACTCTTCCATTTGATTTTTTTTTTTCATCCATGTATAAGATCCTACCTGAAACAAAGTAAAACTAGACTGTAAATATATGAAATTAAATAAAGAAATAAACAAAAAGTAACTAATTATAGTAAAAGAAAGCATAATTACATTACAATTATATTGGCCTCTTTGAAGGGACAACGTCCTTTGAGCAAGTTGAATTCAATACAATCCGTGGATGACTTCTCACTAGTATAGACTCATATTTATACTAATTTATCACTAACTAATTATTACTCCTTGTGAATGTGGGATTAGTACATCCAAACGCTTCCTTACACTTTCAATGACAAATTAAACATAATAAAATTAGTAAAAAAATATTGTTTTCAATTATAACAAGAAATATTTATAATAGACATGGGCTCAACTTTTTTAATAATAATTTTAGCACTAGCATTGTCCACTGTGAAAGCATTTGGTTTACATTCCACCATGTAACAATATGCACTGACCACTAGCTTTCGCATATATGATGTTAGGTCTAAAATAAGAGCCTTCGACATCAAGACCCACGTAACATGAAGTCCATGGTGTATACTATCAATACAAGAAGCATGTACAACATGGATTATATCAAAAAACACAAACATAAGTCTTAGACAATAACAAGTGTGAAGTTTCAAATTTAGAGATCTACAAGTACCTTCTGAACATTTGTCCCATACATGGAGTCTATTAAAAGTATAATATTATGTGATACTTTAACATCCACTGATGTTACTGAGGAAGTTGGAGGCCTAAGATAAAAGGTTGCTCCTTTGTTCCTATTTTTTCAAATTCTTCATACACATACTTTTTTAGGATCTTTAGTGACAACAGTTCGAACACTATCCACATCACTAGGCTACAATTTGTATTATATTTACTTCATCATTCTCCAAATATTGCATATGTCATCTTTAATCATGAAATCATCCCTCTCCCCCTGACTTTCAAACAATGTAAATTTTTCATGGACCATGTCACGATGCTTTTGGAGAACAAATTTAGGGGTCAGGTTCAAAAACAACAAACTCTTTACCCAATCCTTCAATGCATCATTAATGAATGGAGCAAGAGTACAAAAACCACCCCTAAAGTAATCGATATCTTGCCCATGACAAAGAATAATCTGGTCCATATGACCCATGTTATACGTAATCAAAGTTTTTTCTTACATCTTCATCAACACACAGATAGAAAATGACATTGGCATCTATGTTGAAAATGCTTACGGCCAGGTCGACTGTTAACACCAACCTTCACAATATTTGAAATGTCATAATGCACATCATCTTCGACCTTATAATTTTTGGTGCCATATGTACACACACACACATATAATATTTGTGTTGATATCATGTATTCTACAATTTTATCATGTTACTCTTCTTGATTGGTTAAAATTATGCATGTGTAAAGTCATAATTTTAAGATCCATTCTTTAAATTAACTAGTAACTTTAACAATGGCTTAAATTATCTAGTAACTTTAAGAATGAACCATTGATATGAATCTCTCCAATACATATTATGGGTATAGTGTCTTGTAATATATATATATATATATATATATATATATATATATATATATATATATATATATATATATATATATATATATATGAAACAAAGTCCAATTCGTATTAAAAAAAACTATTACAAGACACTATACCCATAATATGTATTCGAGAGATTCATATATATATGAAACAAAGTCCAATTCGTATTAAAAAAAACTATTACAAGACACTATACCCATAATATGTATTCGAGAGATTCATATCAATGGTTCATTCTTAAAGTATATATATATATATATATATATATATATATATATATATATATATATATATATATATATATATATATGAAACAAAGTCCAATTCGTATTAAAAAAAACTATTACGGGACACTATACCCATAATATGTATTGGAGAGATTCATATCAATGGTTCATTCTTAAAGTTACTAGATAATTTAAGTATATATATATATGAAACAAAAGTCCAATTCGTATTAAAAAAAAACTATTACAAGACAGTATATCCATAATATGTATTGGAGAGATTCATATCAATGGTTCATTCTTAAATTTACTAGATAATTTAAGTATATATATATGAAACAAAGTCCAATTCGTATTAAAAAAAACTATTACAAGACACTATACCCATAATATGTATTGGAGAGATTCATATCAATGGTTCATTCTTAAAGTTACTAGATAATTTAAGCTATTGTTAAAGTTACTAGTTAATTTAAAGAATGGATCTTAAAATTATGACTTTACACATGCATAGTTTTAACCAATCAAGAAGAGTAACATGATAAAATTGTAGAATACATGATATCAACACAAATATTTAAGTGTTGTAAAAAAATCCAAATAAAAACACATCAAGAACTCAACTTCAATGCATGAAAAATATACAATAAATATGTATATCTGTATATTTATTGGTTGTTATTTTTAAGCAAATAGAGTTATGCAAATGAGAGATGGCATTCATCTTTTGATGGCTAACAAAAAGAGAGTTTAGAGCTTGTATAAATGTAAAAATAATAATTATAAATAAATACATTTTTTTTTATTGTATGCATATTCTTGAATAAGAATAAATCAAATCTTCTAAATCCATCATTAGACATTACATTCTAATTGTATGCATATTATTTATAGGTGTGTAAATTGAACCTTTCATACCTACATGGAGTTGTCCATCTAAATTTTTAATTTTGATATCTTTATCCTGATAAATGGTGGTAGGGTCTAGCATTGGAGATGAAATTTTGTAGAAATAGCAAGGATTTTTTTTTCAAATAACTAATTATTAAGGAAGTGCCTTAACTAGGGGGTGGAGGAAGGCACCAAATCAGTCAATGTCCAGTGCTCACAACTAGGCTAACATCTATTAACAACATGATAGGGCAAACATCAATGGTTAAGTCAAACAACAAAGATTAAGGAAAATGACAATAGTTAAGCCAAATGCAAGTTAAAAATTAAATGTTAATATCCTTTGAATGCTAACTTGTTTCTTTTATGCAATTACTAGTTCTTGGTTGCCATTATAGTTTTATTTTTTGACCTGTGCAAGATTTCATTTGCCATTACCCAATTCTAGAAGTGCATACCATAGGAGCACACCTAGGGAGGCATTTTACTAAACATGTAAGTTAACTATAATGAATTGAATTATCTACATTGTTGAATATCCAACCTTTGAGCATAATACCGGGTTAACATCATAAGGGCATATTAATTCAATAAAAAATAATACATTTGGCTTTGTTTTATGTTTATTGATTGAATAAATTAATTATTAGGTACACAAAAATCATTCATTCAATGCATATTTTATTGAATAGTTTATGTAATTAGGATATGCTACATATAATTCAATGATCGCATATGAATTAAATGCATAATTATTATTGGATATGCTACATATAATAAAATTTAAACTCTATACCTTCGTATTCTAGCTTTATAGTGTAAATGAATTTGAATGTTTGGAATTTTGACTCCTGCTTTACTCACTAATAGTGCATGGACACTTAGATTATGAAGTTAGTTGGTTATATTTTAATGTAGCTTCCATTGAAACATTCCATTGATTTTATACTTGACTGAACTAATATAATGCCATATGTATTAATTACCTTTTCATTTTATACTTGGTTGTACTAGTATAATGCCTTATTACAATTTCCTATATGTACTAATGCTCTATTGTATGAGGCAAAATATAGGAATGTGAGTTCTATTTCAAGTAGTAATTGGCATTGAATGAATTATGTATTAGTGAATTATATGTAGCATATCCTGATTACAAAAATCATTCAATAAACTATGCATTGAATGAATGATTATGCCCTAACTAATTATTAATTCCTTTAAGTAGTCAATGATACAGTCAAAGTAAAACAAACTATACCCTAATTAATCATTAACTCTTTTAAAAAATTAACAATATAATCAATATAATACTCCTCAGTTCTTTAGTCATAATTATGCTAATGTGAAGAATGGGGATGTATAATTGTTTCTTGTGGGCTTGCAAAACAATTATTGTATTCATTTTTCTTGACAAATAAATCAAATTAATAGCATAAGGATCATGAAATATCATTGACTGTATTGTTGACTACTTGAACTTGATGGTATGCCTATTTAAGAATTATTTTAGAATCTTACGTTGTTTTAAACTTAAATGTGCATCTATTTTTTGTGATTGAGCTCATGATGAGGGTGGTTATAACTATTCCCTTAAAAGGTGATATGAATGGATGCCTTCTAATGTTTGATTTCCTATTACTAATTGAAAGAGTGGCATAGGAGGTGTATAACTTAGTAATGTGTTTTTCTCAATGTTATGTTTCTCTTAACTTTATTTTCAATATAGGTGTTTCTTGTGAGATTGCAAAATACTTATTGTGTTCATTTTTGTTGATAAGTATATCAAGTTAAAAAAAGAAGAATCATGGAAATCCATTGACTGTATTGTTGACTAATCAAACATGATGATATGTTTATTTGGGAATGATTTTAGGATCTTACCCTTTTCTGTATTTAAACCTACATTTATCTTTTGTGACTGAGCTCATTTTGAGGGAGGTTATAATTATTTACTGAAATGTTGATATGAATGGATGTTTCTAATGTTTAATTTATTTTTGCTAATGGAAGGAGTGACATAAGAGTTGGATAACTTATTATTATAACTCTCTCAATGTTATGTTTCTCTTAACTTAGTACTTAGTAGAAGTGTTTTTTGTGGGCTTGAAAAATACATATTGTGTTCATTTTTGTCAATAACTCTATCAAGTTAATAATAGAAGGATCATGAAAATCCATTTGACTGTATTGTTGACTGCTTGAAGGAAATAATATTCTGGGAGTAGAGTTAGATTTTCATGTGAATAGTATTTATCTCTAATAAGTAAGATGCATGGATGTGATGTGTTTAACGATACACCATGTTCAATTTCTATCACTTAATTTATTTATTTAATATTGGAATTATAGTAACGACAAGAATTTAAGGAGACAATTCTTCAGTACCCTAGTATTAGTTGGCATTTGAAAGTTTTCATTAGTATCCTTATATGCAATATATTAATGCAATGTATGGTAAATATGCACATTATCAATTTTTTATTTGATCACACTCTCTAAGGATCACCCTGTCAAAGTGTTGAGGTTAGGGTGTGCCAACTTCTTTTCAATAACATGGGATGATTATATGAGTCTTGAAGATGCTTACGTTTGCTAGATGTTTTTTTTTCATAGGATTATGGACAACATATATGTCTTACATATATATTTCCACTATGATATAACCATTGTGTGTTTCAAATATGTGTATATTGTTTATGTTATGAGTAATGATGTAGTAACCTTTAATTATGCTCTAATTACTTATGATATTAAAATGAATGGTTCATATAATATAGGAGGTTAGAGTAAAGTAAATGGCTTGTCTGGAGACTTACAAAAATATGCAAATCATTTTTAAAAGCTTCACAATATTAAAGATTCACATCATTATGGTACTATTTTAGGACTGCAAACAACACCTTAGGACTACAGACAATACCACATGATTTTAATATCTCTACAAGGTTGTAAGATTACAAATCTAAGATATAAACATAACATAGATGACATGATTCAAGGTAGAGTTTTTGATCCATCAAAATATGAATGTCACTTCATATAGTCTGACACTTTGTATAAATTTAGTTGATATAATATGAGAGCCCTATTTGAAGCACAAACAAGCCATTGTTAAAATTATTAGTTAATTTGAGTAATGGATCTTAAAATTATGACTTTACACATGCACAATTTTAACCAATCAAGAAGAGTAACACAATAAACTTGTAGAACACATGATATCAACACAAATAATTAAGTTTTGTAAAAAAATCCAAATAAAAACACATCGAGAAATCAACTTCAATGCATGCAAAATATATAATAAATTCATACATATGCATCTTTATTAGTTGTTCTTTATAAGTAAATAGTGTTATGCAAATGAGGCATGGAATTCATCTTTTGATGGCTAACAAAAAGAGAGTTTAGAGCTTGTATAAATGTAATAATAATAATTATAAATAAATACAACACTTTTTTTCTAATTGTATGCATATTCTTGAACAAAAACAAATCAAATATTCCAACTCCATCATTAGACATTACATTCTAATTGTATGCATATTATTTGTAGGGTTGTGAATTGAACCTTTCACATTTATATGGAGTTGTCCATCTAAATTTTTAATTTTGAGATCTTTATCTTGATAAATGGTGGTAGTATTTGGCCTTGGAGATGAATTTTTTTTAGTAAGAACAAGGAAATATTTGTTTTTAAATAATTAATTCTTAAGGAACTACCTTAACTAGGTGACGTGTTATGATTTTCGATTGACATGTTGGGAGGGGCACTAAATCTATCAATGTCCAGTGCTCACAGCTAGGCTAGCATTTATTAACAACATGTCAGGGCAAATAACAATGGTTAAGGCAAATAACAATGATTAAAGAAAATGACTACAGTTAAACCAAATGCTATGGGTTAAGCCAAATACAAGTTAAAAAATGAATGTTAATATCCATTGAATGCTAACTTGTTTCTTTCATGCAATTACTAGTTCTTGTGTTTCATTACAATTTTATTTTTTGACCTGTGCAAGATCTCATTCGCCATTACCCAATTCTAGAAGTGCGTACCATAGGAGCACACCTAAGGAGGCATTTTACTATACATATAGGTTAGCTATAATGAATTGAATTATCTGCATTATTGAATCCCCAACCCTTGAGCATAATACTAGGTTAACATCATAATGGTATATCAATTTAGTAAAAAATAATACATTTGGCTTTATTTTATGTTTATTGATTGAAGAAATTAATGATTAGTTACACAATATTCATTCAATGCATAGTTTATTGAATAGTTTATGTAATTAGTATATGTTAGATATAATTTAATGACCACATATGAATTAAAGGCATAATAATTATTAGATGTGCTATATATAAAGGAATTTATACTTTATACCTTTTTAATCTAGTTTTATAGTGTAATTGAATTTGAATGTTTGAAATTTTTACCCTTGCTCTAGTCACTAACAGTGTTTGGACACTCAGATTATGAAGTTAGTTGGTCATACTTTAATGCATATTCTATTGAAATATTCCATTGATTTTATACGTGACTAAACTAGTATAATGTCATATTTATTATTGCTCTATTAATTTTATACTTGGTTGTATTAGTATACTTCCCTATATGTACTAATGTCCTATTCTAAGAGAAAAAATATAAGAATGTGAGTTTTGTTTCAAGTAGTAATTGGTATTGAATGAATTATATGTTAATGAATTATATGTAACATATCATAATTACACAAACTATTCAATAAACTACGCATTGAATAAATGATTATGCCCTAACTAATCATTAATCCCTTCAAGCATTCAATGATATAGTCAAAGTAAAACAAACTATACCCTAATTAATCATTAATTCCTTCAAAAAATCAGCATAATAATCCTTAGCTCTTCAGTCATAATTGTGATAATGTGAAGATTGAGAATGTATAATTGTTTCTTGTGGACATGTAAAACAATTATTATGTTCATTTTTCTTGATAACTCAATTAAATTAGTAGCATAAGGATCTTGGAAAACCATTAACTATATTATTGACTACTTGAATCTGATGGTATGCCTAATTGGGAATGATTTTAGAGTCTTATATTATTTTGTACTTAAATGTGCATCTATTTTTTATGATTAAGATCATGTTGAGGGTGGTTATAACTATTCCCTTAAATGCTGATATGAATGGATGTTTCTAATGTTTAATTTCCTATTACTAATTGAAAGAGTGACATAAAAGGTGGATAATTTAGTAATGTGTTTTTCTCAATGCTATGTTTCTCTTAACTTTATATTTAATATTAGTGTTTCTTGTGGGATTGTAAAATACTTATTGTGTTCCTTTTTGTTGATAAGTATATCAAGTTAAAAATAGAAGAATCATGGAAACCTATTGATTGTATTGTTGACTACTCAAACATGATGGTATGTTTATTTTGGAATGATTTTAGCAACTTACCCTTTTCTGTATTTAAAATTACATTTATCTTTTGTGACTCAACTCATTTTGAGGGTGGTTATAACTATTTGCTTAAATGTTGATCTGAATGGATGTTTCTAATGTTGATATGAATGGATGTTTCTAATGTCTAATTTATTTTTTCTAATGAAAGGAGTGACATAAGAGTTGGATAACTTAGTACTATGTCTCTCTCAGTCTTATGTTTCCTTTAACTTATTACTCAGTATAAATGTTTCTTGTGGGCTTGTAAAACACATATTGTGTTTATTTTTGTTGATAACTCTATCAAGTTAATAATAGAAGGATCATGGAAATTAATTGATTGTATTATTGACTACTTGAAAGAAATAATATTTTGGGGGCAGAGTTAGATTTTTGTGTGAATAATATTTAGCTCTGATAAGTAAGATACATGAAATGTGAGGTGTTTAATGGTACACCCTATTTGATTTCCATCACTTAATTTATTTATTTAATTTTGAAATTATAGTAAAGATAAGAATTTAAGGAGACAATTATTTAGTACTCTAGTATTAATTGGCATTTGAAAATTTTCATTAGCATCCTTATATGCAATATATTAATACAATGTATGGTAAATATGCACATTGTCAATTTTTTATTTGCTCACACTCTTTAAGGATCACCTTGTCAATGTGTTGAGGTTAGGGTGTGCCAACTTCTTTTCAATAACATGATATGATTATATGAGTCTTGAAGATGCTTATGTTTACTAAATCTTTTAATTTTTTTCATAGGATTATGGAAAATATATGTCTTGCATATAGATTTCCACTATGCTATGACCATTGTGTGTTTCAAATATGTGTATATTATTTATGCTGAGTAAGGATTCTTATAATTCCCATGACTATTATTTTCATGTATTTCTATAATTCCCTACAAAAAAAGTACTAAAAATTATTCACTTCATAATTCACAAAAAGTCATTTTTAGATCACTTCATAATTCATAAAAAGTCATTTTAGATCACTTCATAATGTGAGGTGTTTAAGAGTTTAGGGGGACTCAAGAGGGAATACATGTTAGTTTAGAGAAACTATTTTTATTTTATTTTGTGGTATTTCCCTTATATGTGTCATGTGTATGATATTGGGGTATTTCATGGGGAGTAGGAAGGATCAAAAGACTGTATGTAGAATCAATGCAATGAGGACTCTCTATTAGTAGAGAGTACTTACCATGTGAAGTTGTAATGAATATTTTGAATGAATGAAAGTTTTTTTATGCATTTGAAAGTTTTTTTCGTGATACTTAAATGTTACAAGTGATACTAATATCTCTCTTACATGTGGTTAAGATAATAATGGATAAAAATATCAACTGATGATAATGATTGCATACACACATTATGTTTCCATTGGTAAGCAAGGAAGTTGTTAAATGGTCCATATGCATTTATAAGTTGTTACATTGTATGATTTCAGGATGCCATATCAATGCATATGTTTAGGGTTTGTTATCTATTTTTCATACATTTTCATATGATTATCATTGCCCCTTGTTTGTCAATTGTAATTATTTATTAATGCCACTTGTTTATGAATGCTAATTGTTTGCCAATGCCCCTTGTTTGTGTATAATTTAATTTGTCTTTTTTTTTAAATTCCTTGCTTCACAGATGACATCTAAGTGGAAGAGATTGTTATCTCTCACAATGCAAAATCTACCTCTTGGGGAGTTCTCTTCTAATGAATTAGAGAAGTTAGAGGTGGAGTAAAATTTGTCAATGATAAAGATATTATTGCCTGGATACAAAAAATCATATATACAACTTCTTAAAGGGTGAATGTAACAGATTGGGGTATCCCACTACCTTTTGTATCTATGATAGTACACTCAATCATGTGCCATTTGACTTGTAAAAAATTAGGATTGATATATCTATCCAATATATATTATGGGTATAGTGTATTTTAATAGTTTGTTTTTAATATGAATTGGACTTTATTTCATATTCTAATTTATGTGTGTTTTATATAGGTATTGGTGTACATATGGCATTGAGGATTATAGGGCTGAAGATGCACATTATGAAATTTCAAATGTTGTGAAGGTTGGTATTAGTAGCTGATAAATGTATTATTGACTGCTTGAACATGATGGTATTATTATTTGGTAATGATTTTAAGATCTTACCTTATTCTATATTTAAACCTAATATGGAAATCTTCCCTTGTGTGTGGACCTTAAAATGTATATTTCCTTGGAATACATCCCAATGCCCTTTAGGGCCCCCAACATGCCTTAAAACTTTAACATCAAGCCAAAGGTAGGGCTCACCAATTTTCATGAAATAAATAATTTTAAACAACCTTGAGAACATACCCTTTGTGTGGCCACCTTGTAGAAGTAGGCAATTTTGCCTTGATGCCCAAATGAGTGTCCATTGCCCATCTTCTTGCTGCCCTTTCCATAAATTCTTCCAACATACATCATGAATGTATAAAATCTAAGGGTTTTCCCTCACTATGATGCTTCCCCTGACATGTCTTCCTTTGCTTATGAGTTAAAGACCATTTACAGCCACCATACCCCTCTTTATTACACATTTTTGAATCCTCTTTTTTATCACATGCTCTTGGAAGGGTTGTTTCCCTTTTTTTAAACCCCAACTTCTTCTCTCAAGTGACAGGTCAAAATTCTTCATCATTTCCAAAATTGATTAGGGGTTGTATTATACCAAAAAATTTAGATTTTTTTGTGTCTTCTTTGGGCTGAGTTTTCATCATTCTTTCAGAGTTTGTTACCATATTAATTTTAGAAATTTTGGTGCATGTTATAAAAAAAATTTACACACAAAATTTAGAATTTTTTGAGTATGTCATGAGCCTATTCCTTATGAAAATTTCAGATTTATTTATACTGTCCCTAAGCTGAATTTTTGGCCATTTATTGAATATGAAATGGGGTGTGTTGGGTGAATATTTTGTCACCAGCTAACTGATAGAAAAATAGGTATATCAACCTCAGCATAAGGAGATTTGTATGGTAAAATGTGTAAGTTTACCACAACATAATGAGATAAATCTCTCCTTTCATCAAGGGGAGGTTCCCTATAAGCTACTAAATACTAATATAAGCTGAAAAAACACTCAGGGGTGGGATAACACCATCTATTTCTCTTTTTTTAGAGATGATGTTCACAGAGAACCAGAAGAAGAATTCCTGGGTAGTAATGGTAATCACAAGAAACCCACGAAAGCACAAAGTCTTTCGTTGCTTCTCATACTGAATCAGGATGCAGTAACACAGTAGAATGAAGTGCAGCACAAAGTCTCCACCTCAACTACAACATAAAAAAAAGTTACGAAGGATAATGGGAGCTCAAAGTCTCTCCAATATCCTTTTCACTGAAACATAAAACATAGACTAAAGATAATTGTGGCAGCACAAAGTCTCTCACAGTTAGCTTTAAGACACCTTCCAGATTATTTCCACTAATTTTGCTTATTAGACTAAATGGCAAGACTGTATTTAGGAAATAGACATAAGAATACTTTCTTAGATAACACAAGCTATTTCAACACAAAGTTTGAAAGGTCACTTGCTTTCTCATTCAAATGACAAAATATGATTAACAGTCTGAGCTCAAAGTCTCAAGAATGCCTTTCAATTTGGGCAGAGTTTCACTTCTAATAACAAAGACATCTCCCTTATACAAACTAAGAGATTAAAATATATAGCAACCCAAGAAAGACTTGGGTGCTTGTTTTCATGAAATGGCCCATGCTACATTGAATGCATTGACAATTCTGTGAAGGGGCCATGTTGGAGCTGATTATTAGCCTAGAATCTGGCATTCTAATCAACTCAAATGTTTCCTCCCAAGTATGGGCTGCTTGGTCTTCTTTAAGATACCTACATGGCTATCCATTCACTTTTACTTCGATGAAAAAAATAGGCCACACCTTTGAATGCTTGCGCTCTCTGATGTCTACTTGGTGGACTGTTCTACCTACTGGAATAACTCTCATGTAGATATTTCTAGATTTCCTCTAACATTTCCTCTTTCCTTAATGCATTTTGTCTCTTCCTAGTGATCTAAGCTCTTGGGCTATCTCCTCGCTTTCTACTAGCTCCTTCGGCTCATTCTTTGGCTAGTCACTGAGTTTGTTCTTAGTTCTATATTATTTGAAAAACAACGGTTATTTTATTACCCTAAATTTGACATCTATGGGGATGTCATCCGTTGTTGGTCACTTGAACCACTTTGAACCTTGAACCTTTGAACCTTTTGATGTTCACTGGTTTAATGGTTCAAAGTTCATCGGGCGGTTCGGTGGTTCAATCTTTTATGTTCGGCAAAGAGTCACGTTCACTTAGTATTCTTAATGAGTTCAACATATTGTTGAACCAATTGTTTGAACATTTCTTCTAGAATCTTCCACTTGAAACATCTTCTAAAATATTTCGCTTGAACTTTGAACCATTTAAACTCTTTGAAGCCTTTTGAACTCGTTTGAACCTTTAAACTACTTTGAACCTTTGAACCACTTTGAACCTTTTGGAGTTCAATGGTTCAATGGTTCGGTGATTCATTCTATTTTAATGAAATCCACCATTGAAGCTTTGAACCCTTTGAACTTTGAACCTTTTAAACTCTTAGAAGCAGAGTTCAATGGTTCAATAGTTCAATGGTTCAACGGTCTATTCCAACTCTTCGAAGCCCACCATTGAAGCTTTGAAATTTGAATCTTCTGAACTCTTGGAAGTGGAGTTCAATGGTTCATTCCTTACAATTTTTTCATGAAATGACTTAAGTATTTTTTGAAATTCTCCTCGCGAAAGTCTGCCTGTTGAACCTATGATATTCTTAGTTAAAAAGGTTTGCGTGACTAAAAAACTTGACTGCTCAGAACATTTTTTTAAAAAGGAAGAGATCATTTTGGCCTATAGGACCAAAATGATCAACATGTTGTCCACAAAAATAAGTGAAAGATTTTGAGAACGACAGCTGGCTCTAGTTAGAGAATGTCTATCGATTATAAAAATAATTGAAGGGAGTAGAATCCAGACTCTAAGTGCCTTCATCTATGCCATTAGGCTACAGAGTCATGCCATCTAAAAAAAGAAAAGAAAGATGCCAAAAAATGAAATGAACAACATAAAAAAATAAAAGACTATACAAATATAAAACTAATCTTATCTAATACTTCAAGTGCCTTCATCTTATTTAAAAAGGAAGAGATCATTTTGGCCTATAGGACCAAAATGATCAACATGTTGTCCACAAAAATAAGTGAAAGATTTTGAGAACGACAGCTGGCTCTAGTTAGAGAATGTCTATCGATTATAAAAATAATTGAAGGGAGTAGAATCCAGACTCTAAGTGCCTTCATCTATGCCATTAGGCTACAGAGTCATGCCATCTAAAAAAAGAAAAGAAAGATGCCAAAAAATGAAATGAACAACATAAAAAAATAAAAGACTATACAAATATAAAACTAATCTTATCTAATACTTCAAGTGCCTTCATCTTATTTAAAAAGGAAGAGATCATTTTGGCCTATAGGACCAAAATGATCAACATGTTGTCCACAAAAATAAGTGAAAGATTTTGAGAACGACAGCTGGCTCTAGTTAGAGAATGTCTATCGATTATAAAAATAATTGAAGGGAGTAGAATCCAGACTCTAAGTGCCTTCATCTATGCCATTAGGCTACAGAGTCATGCCATCTAAAAAAAGAAAAGAAAGATGCCAAAAAATGAAATGAACAACATAAAAAAATAAAAGACTATACAAATATAAAACTAATCTTATCTAATACTTCAAGTGCCTTCATCTTATTTAAAAAGGAAGAGATCATTTTGGCCTATAGGACCAAAATGATCAACATGTTGTCCACAAAAATAAGTGAAAGATTTTGAGAACGACAGCTGGCTCTAGTTAGAGAATGTCTATCGATTATAAAAATAATTGAAGGGAGTAGAATCAAGACTCTAAGTGCCTTCATCTATGTCATTAGGCTACAGAGTCATGCCATCTAAAAAAAGAAAAGAAAGATGCCAAAAAATGAAATGAACAACATAAAAAAATAAAAGACTATACAAATATAAAACTAATCTTATCTAATACTTCAAGAGTTGAAGTGCTTCAGATGCTGCCCATTGTGAGGCAGTGAAAATGGTGTGCCATCTTGATATTTTAGCAAGAAACTATTCTCACCATTTACTCGGTGAATGGCAAATGGACCTCTCCATAGGGAATCTAATTTTCCATGCATCCCTTTTGGTTCTCTCCTCTTGTCCCATAACCAGACTTGATCTCTAATCTGAAAATCATGAATCCTTACTTTCTGGTTGAAGAGCTTTTTTATTAGACTTTGATGTGCAACAATATGGTCCACCACCATAGTTCGCTGCTCATTTAGTTTAATCAAGCACATGATCCTCTTATCAATGAAATATTCAAATATTTGATCTTTGACAGCCTTTGCCAACTTCAGTACTGATAGTTCTAGGGTGATTGGTATCTCTAGTTTTAAACCATACAGAAGTTAAAATGGTGACATACCTATTGCCCTCTTGGGTGTAATCCTGTCTACCCATAGAGCATCAAACAATACTTTATGTCAGATTCTCTGATTGTTATCTACCAACTTTTTGATAATGGTCACCAGGTTCTTGTTGCTTGATTCTACTTGACCATTTTCTTGCAGATAATAGTCAGAGGAGTGGGAGAGGGTAATCCCATAATTTTAGCAAAATTTAGTAACCTCTTGAGAATTAAAATAGAGAGCATTATCTGTTACAATCTTATTTGGGACTCTAAACTAGAAAATAGTATTTTCTTTGAGAAAATTACATACCACCTTTGAAGTAGCATGCTTGGCTGGAATAGCTTCCACCCACTTGGTAAAGTAGTCTGTGGCCGTGAGAACGTAGTCATGTCCAGCACATGAGAACATGTTTACGGCACCAATGAAATTAATACCCCATTATTGAAATGACTTTTCAATCACCACTAGTTTGAGAAGCAATGCGGCCAACTTAGCTCTCCCAACAAACTATTGGCACAGCTCAAATCTACGCACCTAGGTTTATGCATATTGAAATAGAGTAGGCCAATAGTACCTAGCTTGTAGAATCTTATGAGTAGTTATAGGTGTAGAAAAATGTCTTCCACAAGCCAAATTGTGGAAAGACTCTAACAGTTTAAACTGCTGCACTTTGTCCACACAACGAAGGAATACCCCATCAAGGCTCCTCTTATATAAACTGTTATCCCACAGGACGTAATTAATAGCCTTCAATTTAATAGTTCTCTTTTCTTTACGAGACAAGTGGGTAGGACACTCACCATAGGTAAGGAAATGAGTGATATTATAATACCACTCATCCGTAGTAGTGATAAAGAGAACCGTAGGCATGTCTTTAGCCTTTATTTCTCCATGCCCTACTTCTTCTGGTATATTATCAATAATTTATTGGTAGAGGCTTCTTATCTGCACAAGCTTTGTAGGTTTGATAATAAGATCAAACTCTTAAATTTTTAGCAATCTAATTGCCCCTTCTAGTACCAAACTCCTATGGAGTTAAAATGGACTTTATTGTGGTATCAGGTACCAGAACAACAGTGTGTGAGTTCAAGATATAGAAATGAAAGTGTTTCATAGCCTTAATCACAACATAAGAATGTTTCTCCATGTTTGAATATTTAATTCATGAGCTTTGAGAGGAAAACTCATGAATAAAATAGGAAATTCCACTCCTTTGTTCTGCTGAACCAAAATGGCTGAAAGTGTGTGTTCAGAAGCATAGCTGTACACTATGAAGTTTTTAATATAATCTAGATAAAATAAGATTGAGGCATGGGTGATAGCTTCCTTGATATCTTGTAATACTGACTTGCCTTCTTCAGTCCGGTGGAAAGTAGTTTTTCCCTTCATCATGTCAATGATGTGGCAAGTATTTTCTGCAAACTCAAGAATGAATCTTCGTAGAAAATTCACCTTTTCAAAGAAAGAATGAATTGCAGTCTTATTAGTAGGAAGAGTAAGCTCTTAGATGGATTTGACTCTTTTTGAGTCAATTTTTATGCTTTTTTAGGATACAGTGTGACTGAGAAGTTTCCCTTCTGTAACTCCAAAAACTAATTTTTTATGATTAAGGGAAATGCCATTCTGTCGACATCATTCTAGCACTTGTTATAGATGATGCACATGATCAAGATGATGTTTAGAAAAGACAGTCAGGTCATTGAAATATACCACAATGAACTTCCCTATTTTGTCTCTAAAGGCAAGATCCATGGCTCTCTGGAAGGTGGCACCAACATTGATCAAACCAAAAGACATTCTACGATATGCAAAGGTGCTCTAAGGTGTAGTGAAAGTAGTCTTATGTTGGTATATTTCACTGACTTCCACTTGATTGTACCTTAAAAAATCATCTAACATTGATAACATCTCTAAACTAGTCACCATCTGTAGGAATTGATCCATGATAGACAGGGGGTAGTTGTCCTTTAGAGAGGATTGATTCAAGTTTTTGAAATCAACACAGAGGCAAATTTCTCTATTTTTTTTTTCACAGGGACTATATTCATAATCCAGGTGGAATGATGGATTAGAAAAATTATCTTGCATTTAACATTTTTTGGATCTCAGAAAGAATAGTACCTGATATCTTGGGGTTGTACTACCTTTGCTTCTGCCTGTGAGGCAATGACCCGTCCTTGAGAAGAATTTTATGTCAAATTTTTTCAGGCCTGAGAGATTTTAGATCATCATAAGAATACGCCAAAACATCAATGTAATGGCACAACAGAGTAGTGAATTTGAGCTTTTCATCAGGGGTGCACACTTCCCAATATTGACCATCTTGGGATTCTCTTCTGTACTTAAATTTATTTGATCACACTCTGGGGAGGAACTTGAATCTATTTGCTACTGCTTGAAAAACCAGTCATGCTTATCAAATAGTTTCTCAAAGAAAATCAATCCCTTTGAGATTTTATTCTCTTTGAGCTGAAGGAATTCTTCACTAATGTTTGAACTTGTTTCAATCCCTGATTCTCGCAGTGGAGACTTATTGCCTTCAAAATAAAGCTCTTCAAAGCTATCCATCTATTTTAAAAAAGTAATGATTTAGTTGTTACCATTGAACACTTACCAATGGTTAGTGTTATCAGGCACACTTGGTCGAAAGACTAGTTCGATAGTGTACCTATTCCCTTTAAAATTGAGGTGAGGAACCATGAGGGTTGCAGAAACAACTAATGAATTTGTTCTATCATTGAACTCTCTAGGCATGGCAGAGATACTGAAAGCATCAAAACTTTCAATATAGTCCCATATGAGATTATGGTAATGTCACAATATTTCATTATTACTTTAATACAGGTTCTTCACCTAACAAACCACCAGTTCAGTATCTCCTTGGGCGTGAAGAAGCTTAACACCTTTATCTTGAGATTTCTTCAACCCGAATAACAAAGATTCATACTCAATAGTTTTGTTGGTGTTGATAAAATGCAACTTATATGAATAGGGGAAAATATCTCTTTGAGGAGATATCAGAACAATCTTAGCTCTAGAACCGGTAGAAGAATTGCTACCATCAAATTCCAGAATCCAAACATCATTAGAATCTGATCTCTTTTTAGATTTTTTTTCATTAGGGAGGGAGGATTATCTTACATCTGAGATGTGCTTTACCAATTATTTTTGTGTCTTGTCTAAATTTTTTGGATTGTCACCTACAAGGCTTTCATCTGATGAAACAGAAACATCCTCTGTAGACAGGAAGTAATTACCCATTCCTAAAGACTCAAATAAAATTTGAGCTTTAGAATCTGATGTCTGAGTGACAATATATTTTGATTTTTTCTCAGGAAGTAGCCTTTACATGATGCCCTTCACAGGTATCTTCACTTCAAATAAGTCCATGCTCAATTCTCTACCAACATCTTTGCAAAAAATTTGTCCAAGTAAAATGCCATAGGAAGTTGGAATGTTGGCCACCAGGACTATCATTTTAATCTTATTTTATAAAAAGGTCACAAATACAAATTAGACATCTTTGATCTGACCCAATAGAGGCACTTGTTTGTTTTCCATAGAGAAACATCTCCCAAAAATTTTAGTTAGAGTGAGGCTGAGAGAGTCTGCCACCTTGGTAGGCATGACATTGTCAGAGGCCCCTGAGTGAATTATGTAATTGCTCAGCTTATGTCCATTTATCAACAGGGAAACATAGAAATATTTTATTTTCTCATGAGTAATAGGAGGAGTAATGACAAGGTTATTTGAGGTGAAGGTGTTCTTTAGGAGATTATGAATTACTATGAAATATCTTGTCCTACAGGGATGGTTTTATTCTTTACACACTCAACAAACCTGTCCAACTGCTCAGGGTTGGCTTGTAAATATTTGAATTCAGTAATTTGAATTTTGGTCTTCTTAGTATGGTCAATTATGTCAAATGACTGGAAAGAACAAGGAACAAAGAAATAAAGTTCATCATTCTGGGTCTTCCAGGGTGTGGTACTGGTCTGAAAAATTGAAGCAAAAAGAACAAAAATATTTAAGGTACTTACTTTCTTATTGATCACCGAGTCCTTTGATTGAAAAGGTAGAGCAGTCCCCATTTTAATAATTAAAATTACTGGTTGAGATTCTTCTCTTATTTTTCTTTTATCAGCTAGTTGAGTTGACTGGTTCTGGGACTTGGTAAGAACAGTGTATGATCCCTCAAACACTTCTCCCTTACTTCTAGCTTCATCTTGGTAATTCAAGAAACCAATGTTGGAATCACCAGATAATTATTCTTCTCCTTCTATGAAGAGATTAGCATCATCTTCTTGATCAAACTTAGGTTGGAAAGAGGAATCATGTTTAGCTTCATGATAACCAACTGCTAAGTTAGTTGGTGTTACTTCAATGGTGAGCTTCCCCTATGGAGGAGGAAGATGATTTGGTTACCCATGATTCCTGGCAGTGTTGCCTTGCTATGATTGATTAGGGAATGTCCTCCTTGGTATATCTCGATAAGAAAGAGGAGCAGACATTCCTTGTGTCATTTTATTTTTTAGAGCTAGTAACTCATTTGCTAGCTTTTAAACCATTGGATCAGTGGTGCCTGTAGAAGAACATTTAGAAGATAAAGAAAATTTATTTCTATTCGGATCTCTTCTTATCTTTCCTACCAAGATAAGATCATTTTCAATCTCAGTAGCCAAATCTTGAGTTGCAGCAAGGTCTATGTGGCTAGCCTGCCTCAATAAGAAATTCACTCTAGGAAGCTAAAAATTTATAAAGAAGTATTTAAGATTTTTAGGTGTTGACTGATCAATTGTAAGAATCTTTTTCCTCAGCTTATCGAATTTAGCAATGAAGTCTCGCATAAGTTCATGAGGCTCCTTCTTCATTTGTGTAAGTTGAGCTAACAGGGCATATGCATCTTCTATAGGTTTGAATCTAACTTTAAACTTGGCTTTGAGAGTGTTTCAGTTAGTTATACTCTGAGCTTGCAGATGATAGAACCAGTCTACAGTAGTGCTTTACAACATTTCTACAAATACTCTTACTGTTATGTTTTCATATTCCACACCTATCACGCCATAGTCTATGTAAAAAGTAGCAATATGTTCATCAGGATGAACTCTCCTATCACCATAGAACTTGGAAAGAATCTTCTTTGAACTGTGAGGTAGTTCATGTAAGGGTGGAGTTAGATTTAGGAGACCAAAATTATTACCCCAGGGGCCTTGCATTGCCATAATATGACAATGGAAAGGAGGGATAATAAATCTTGGTGCGGTATGTATAGACAAGGCTCTGCTATTAGAAGAAAGAGAAGCTTTGCCTAGTATTGGTGACTTGACATTGGTAGGAGGAAAACTCCTAGTTCATTGAAGGTGAGTTTGTGGAGGGAAAAGATTAAAGTTATTTTGTTTCACAAACTAAAATACAGGGTCAACAATACCTTGAGATCTCTAGCTTTGCGTATACTGTGGATCTACCAGAGTGTAAAATGGAAATAGAAAAGAACTGGAACTACTTCAATTTGAAGCTTGAGGCTTCAAACTGTGCGTTCTTCTCCAGCAGAGTTGCCAAAAACTATTAAGTGAATATTTTGTCACCATCTAAATGACAACAAAATAGGTATATCAACCTCAGTATAAAGAGATTTATATGGCAAAATGTGTAGGTTTACCACAACATATTGAGATAAATCTCTCCTCTCATCAAGGGGAGGTTCCTTATAAGCTACTAAATACTAATATAAGCTGAAAATACACTCAGAGGTGGGATAACACCATCCATATTTTTTTTAGAGATGATGTTCATAGAAAACTAGAGAAAGACTCCCTGGGTAGTAATGGTAATCACAAGAAACTTACGAAAGCACAAAGTCTTTTGTTGCTTCTCCTACTAAATCAGGATGCAATAACAAAATAGAATGAAGCGTAGCACAAAGTCTCCACCTCAACTACAACAAAAAAAAGGTTACGAAGGATAATGGGAGCTCAAAGTCTTTCTAATACCCTTTTCATTGAAACTCAAAACATAGACTAAAGATAATTGTGGCAACACAAAGTCTCCCACAGTCAGCTTCAGGACACCTTCCAGATTATTTCTACTAGTTCTGCTTAATTGATGAAATGGACAAGACTATATTTAAGAAACAGACATAAGAATAATTTCTTGGATAACACAAGCTATTTCAACACAAAGTCTGAAAGGTCACTTGCTTTTTAATTCAAATGACAAAATATGATTAATAGTCTAAGCTCAAAGTCTCAAGAATGCCTTTCAATTTGGGTAGAGTTTCACTTCTAATAACAGAGAGATCTCCCTTATACAAACTGAGAGATTACAATATATAGCAACCCAAGAAAGACTTGGGTGCTTGTTTTCATGAAATGGCCCATACTGCATTGAATGCATTGCCAATTCTATGAAGGGGCCATGCTAGAGCTGATTATCAGCCTAGACTCTGGTATTCTAATCAACTCAAATGTCTCCTCCCAAGCATGGGCTACTTGGTCTTCTTTAAGATACCTACACGGCTTTCCATTTGCTTATACTTTTATGAAGAAAAATAGGCCACACCTTTGAATGCTTGCGCTCTCTGATGTCCACCTAGTGGACAGTTCCACCTACCAGAATAACTCTCATGTAGATATTTCTAGATTTCCTATAACATTCCCTCTTTTTTTAATGCATTTGTCTCTACCTGGTGATCTGAGCTCTCGAGCTATCTCCTTTCTTTTTGTTGGCTCCTTCGGCTCATTATTTGGCTGGTCACTGAGTTTGTTCTCAGGTTTGTATTATTTAAAAAATAATGGTTATTTTATTACCCTAAATTTGACTTTTGCGGGGACATCATCAGTCACTGGTCGCTTGAACCACTTTAAACCTTGAAACTTTGAACCTTTTGATGTTCGTTGGTTCAATGGTTCAAAGTTCATTGGGCATTTTGGCAGTTCAGTGGTTCAATCTTTTATATTCGGTAAAGAGTCATGTTCACTTAGTCTTCTTAAGGAGTTTAACGTATCATTGAACCAATTGTTTGAACCTTTCTTCTGGAATCTTTCACTTGAAACATATTTTAAAATCTTCGGCTTGAACTTTGAACTTTGAACCCTTTAACCTTTTTGAATCCTTTTGAACTCGTTTGAACCTTTGAACCACTTTGAACCTTTTGGAGTTCAATGGTTCAATGGTTTGGTGATTTATTCCATTTTAACTAACTCCATCGTTGAAGCTTTGAACCCTTTGAACTCTTAACCTTTTGAACTCTTGAAAGCAGAGTTCAATGGTTCAACGGTTCAATGGTTCGACGGTCTATTCCAACTCTTCAAAGCCCACTATTGAAGCTTTGACCTCTTTGAACTTTGAACATTTTGAACTCTTGGAAGCAGATTTCAATGGTTCAACGGTTCAATGGTTCATTCCTTACAATTTTTTCATGAAATGCCTTAAGTGTTTTTTGAACTTCTCCTCATGAAAGCCTGCCTGTTGAACCTACGATTTCCTTAGTTAAAAAGGCTTGTGTGACTGAAAAACTTGACTGCTCAAAAAAAATTTTGAGAAAGGAAGAGATCATTTTGGCCTGTAAGACCAAAATGATCGACATGTCCACAAAAACAAGTGACAGATTTTGAGAACAACAGGGTGGACCCCCATCCATTATAGTGGCTACACCAAGTTAGAAATTACAACATTATTTGCCTTCCTTATTGCCATTGAAACTATCCCAAGTTGTGATGCTACACATAGAGAAAACATGTTAGTGAAAACAAAAGTATTTAGCAATACTTTTCTGATCACCTCATCAAGCCTTATGATCATGATATAAACTCCTCTTTGATGTTTTGGTTTTTCCTTACAACTCCTCACTCGAATTCAAAAAGATTTACTTGTCATCTTTATCATGGTTTTAGTATGTTACTTTCTTCTTTAAATTCATCCTTATAGTGGCTAGAAATCCACTTGCATATGCATGGACCACCTTCACAATTTTGAGGGGTGGGAAGAAAATCTTCCTAGGGCCAATATTCACCATAGTGATGGTAAACCTTAGAGGTAACAAGCTGGAAACATGAAAAACAATAGTTATCAAGTTACAAAAAACCTTCCCATTGATCCTAAGATCATGATATCTATTGCTTACCACCATCTTCATGTTTATCCAAACTCTATCCCTTGTCTAAAAACATAAAGTAGAGTGGAAATGGGTTGTATATTGGCTGTCACAGTCATTAATTGCTCATTTTTACCTTCCATACAATGATATGTACATTTCACAAATTATACTTTGTGACCCTACAAAGTCAACTCTTACATACACAACATTAATCCAGGTGTTCTCCTTCATACCATGGTTGTTGAAGAATGTTTTTTTGCATTGAGTTTGATTTATAAGGGCTAAAAATGAGTCAATATGAGTTATACATATCTTAACCTTGGCCAAGGGTTATATATCACTACCTTGTATGCTTCCCTTAGTAAAAACCATCCTCTATAACATTTCAAATTTAGTAAGTAAATCATGATGCTTACCAAGACCCTTTATCCATTTGGTCCCTTTCATCTTATCTTCATGGTTAGCATGGCCCTCATGATGATCAAAATATTGTAGGAGCAAAGTAAGGGGGTGATACAAAAAATTATTGCCATGAAGATTATTAAGTTTCTTACCTTTATATACTAGTTTGAAAATTTTATCAAGTGGAGTATCATCATACGAGCTTGTGAGGCCCCTCCCTCATGTGTATACTTCCCAAAAATACCCTCTTGGTATTCTTCTTTATCAACCTTGGGAAAATCTGATTTTTCTTCAACTTGATCCATCTTTTTTAGCCCCATGATTCCCCTTCTTCCTTCACTATAATGGAAGGACTCATAATATTACTATCAACATGTGTTGGTTCAAACTTTGAAATGTTTGCATAATGGTTCATTAAATTTAGGGCTGAAACAACTTCAACCTTAGATGTTTGGTATCCCTCATGTAAAGATTGTTCTTTATTTTCCTTGGAGAGTTTTGATTTTTATAATTATCCTCCATTCTTGTCTTCCCCTTTTTGCTCTTTTTGTTAATTATGAAGTTGTTGGATAACTTCTTATTACTCCAAATTTTTTGAATTTTGTAAGTCATAATTTTATTATTTGGCAACCCTTTATCTAGTTGAAACATCCCATTTTAATGCCCCAAATATTATGATTTGTGAAACTCAAAAAATTCAATACTTGGCTGCCCCAAAGTGTTGCCTTTTGTTGATCAAAGGGCTTCAAGGTACCAATTTTATACAGCTCACTAACCTCTTTCAATTCTAACTTTGTTGCCTCCTTTAGTGATGAATCCTTAGGGAAACTAGCTAGTGGATCTTCCTTTATCACAAGGGCAGATTTATTTTCCTCTTCTACATGCCAAGCATGCCTCAAATCTCCTTATGCAGCTGTTGGGGTTGACCTTATTCCCATCCCAAATTGTTCTTCCTTCAATTCCCTTGGAAGGGAGGTGTGATCTAAGAATTTGACTCAAGAGAGGATGGTTAGTATGGTATTAGTTTCAAAATGAAAATAAAATGAAGGAAACACACTAATAACATAACATCTCTAGGCCTAGACACTAGGGAGAGCTTAGTTAACAAGAACAAATGACAAACACAACTAAAAAGTAAGGAATAAAACACAAATTCCTTCACCTTCTTTGGATGATCCAAATGCCTTTGTAGTGGTGGCTTGCTCGGCTTATGCTCATGAAGTCCTTGGAAATAAAATTTTGGCTACCTTCATATCTCCTTGGCACCTTTAACTTGTGGCTTGGCTTGGCTTAGAATCAATTTGGAATGATAACACTAGTTTCATGAAGCTTTTGGAACCAATCCTGTATTATAAATTTGCACTATCAAGTTTTTAAAGATATTAAAGCATAATAAATTTGTACCAAAATAGCTTAAAAATAATGTGGTAAGGCCTCCTATTTATAGATTTTTATAAATGTCTAGAATCAACCTGAACCGTTCATCCTGAGATTGAGATGTGTGCTTGAGGATTAATTCAATTTTTAAAATTAAATTTGTAATTATCCTCATAACATTGGAAAAAGGGACAATTAAGAGGCATGGAGGGCATTGATGAGGCATGAGAGGCATGTTAGGAACCCCTAATCCAACGGAAGCACAATTGATTACTTTCTTATAAGCAATTAAACACAGAATTATATCAGAATGATTAAGTAACTAGAAACTTGAGACAACAAAGAATTTGAGAGACAATACACACTCTTGTATTAAATATTACTAGAATAAAATACAATAAGGAAGATGCCACTTCTTCCTCCACCTCAAAGGCTTGCCACACCTCAAGACCTTCTTCCCTCTCTCTCTTGCTCAACCAAAACCAACTCAACAACCTGAGTTGTTATCCCCTCTTTGAATGCTTCAGCTAATCTCCTTGACCTTACACCTGTAGATCTCCTTGACCTTGCTTCAATGCTTCAATGATTTTACTTGCTTTCTTGATCATTACAATACATGTCTCATGGGTCTTTAAATAGAATCCCATGCATATAAAAATAGAACTCTAATTACAATAATTAGACACGTAGCTCGTGACTATAATTAGTCCCTAAACATGCAAACACTCGCTTCACTTAACTGACTATTCGTCAACAACAGTTCTGGAACACACAGGCGACCGACGCCGGTCTCTGCTTGCCTGGTGCTGCCAATGTCAGCCAACTTCCTGCCAATGCCGATTGCCTTCTGCACTAGTAATGACTGACGTTGGTCATGCTGCCGACGCTGGTACTTTTGGATCTTCAGCAACCTCTTGTTTCTTTGTGTCTACAACACTTGAAGATTTTAGCTCCACACCCTAACAATCTCCCACTTAGAGATAAATAGTTACAATTGTACCTGAACCTGTACACCATCTACTTTGTTCCCTTGGCTCTATATCCCTCTTCAAATTCACTCTTGAAGACCAACCACCACAAAACCTATTATGCTATACCTGTCACTTATGCCAAAAAAATTTTGCTGCTCCCGAATTCTTCATGACATACTTCTAAACCAACTTTACCCTTAGCTCAGAAAACTCCCTGTATATGAAACCCTGCAACAAGCAACACAATACAGTAACAGGATAATGTAGCTAATATTATCCAATCTGGTAAAGAAAAATACAATGGTCAAACCTCCATTGTCCTGCAGTCTAATCAAAACCATATACCATAGCCTTCTATCTCACGTGTCCATCCACTCTCTTCTCTAACATGGGAATCCATCTCTTATCAAGTGCTTTCTTCTAGCTGACAACTCTACCAACAAATACCTATTTGGTTCTACTCCAAGGACTCACACTCCTCATCTATGCCAAGCTCCCACTGTTTCTAGACTCTACCTGCATTGCTTCTTCACATCTTCCTAGTTCTTGACCATCAGTAAGCAATATAAAGAAGGTGAACAATAAATATGAGGTTCACTTACCCTTTCTGACCTCCATATGGGTGTTTGAGACTCCTTGACAGCTTGCTGTCCGCTCAACATCGGTTCTAGTGACCGATCTCGGCCATCTCCCAGTCTGCTCCCGATCGATGTCGGTTCCCTACACTGACCCTGACTACGGCACCATTTCCTTGGCTGACACCAGTGTCCCCTCTGCCGACGTCAGTTCTTGCTTAACCAACGTCAGTCTTCTCCTACCGACTCTACCGACCCTACTGGTCTGCACATGACCGATGTCAGTTCCTGTCTGGCCAATGTTGGTGCCATGGGAGCACCGACATCAGTACCTGTGTTTTCCTGTAAGTGATGATTTCTTTATCCGCGAGCTCATCTTGGATCATAACCCTATCCATACTGCCCTACTTAGATTTATTCAGCCCTTGTGACTGATCTCTGTCCATCATCTCCTCCATAAACACCAAGGCTTCTTTGTTCCTGTCAAAAACATCACATTTCCTTTTCCTGCAATGAACTCTATCTATGCTTTCCGAATCTGAACACATACTTTTTGAATCAAGAACATCCATTCCCTTCTTATTCATGTGACCAAGCCTATTAAGCCACATATTCGAATCTATAGCTAAAGTAGATAAACCAAAAGTAGAATCAGTAATACAAGTAGATAGATAAAGAGTACCTACTTTCTTACCTCTTGCTAAAACAAGTGCTCCCTTGGTAACCTTCCAAGAATCTACTGTGAGGATTATTGTGCATCCCTCATCACCCAATCTTCTTACAGAAATCAAACTCTGCTTCAGAACTGGGACATGCATGAGCTCCTTCAACAACCATGTGTTGTCCATCTGCAATTTCAGCTGCACTTTCTCTTTGCCAACTATTTGACAAGGCATACCATCCCCTAAATAAAGCACTCCAAAGTCTCCCTGGACATACTCATGGAACAAATCTCTATTTGGGGATGCATGAAAAGAAGAACCAGAATCTAAAATCCATGATCCTACCTGACTATCCAAAGAAAGTATGAGAGCATCCTGTACCATAATATTTGCATCCTTTGTTTCTTCTTTACCTTCGTGTTGATTTTCTTTATCTCTCAACCAACACTCCTTTGTGTGTCCTTTCTTTCCACAAAACTAGTAGGTGATACCTTTGGATTCGGATCTCCTTCCCGACCTTGATTTCCCTTGCTCTACTTTCTCTCTTTGCCTTCCCCTGCTTTCTACACTTAGAGCATTTCTTGATGATTCACCTGTGCTTTTCCTATATATTTCTTCATTCAAGATCACACTCACAACATCATCAACTTTTAAGATTTTAGAAGCAGATGCAGAATTACTTACTGCCATAACCAAACTATCCCAACTTTCAGGTAAAGAGCATAATATCAAGAGAGCCTTTACTTCATCATCAAAAACAATATTGACTGAAGCTAACTGGTTTACCAAACCATAGAAATCACTAAGATGAGTATATACCGATCCACCTTCCTGCATTTGCAAAGTAAATAACTGTTTCATAAGAAATACCTTATTTGACGCTGAGGGCTTTTTATATAAATTCACCAAATATTTTATCAATTTTTCTGTTGTCTTACACTGTGATAAGTTGGAAATCACAGACGATGCAAGGCTCAACCTTATAGAACCTAGAGCCTTCCAATCAAGAACATTCCAATCTTCATCCTTCATATCTATGGGCTTGCATGCAACCCCACCCAACGGTAAGTACAAATCTTTCTGATACAGATAATCCTCTATCTACATCCTCTAATGTTGATAATTCTTGCCGTTAAACTTTTCCATTCGTAGCTTACTTTCTTCTGCCATTGCTGAACTCCCACTCAAACAGAAACCTTGTGAATGACTTGTAATCAAACAATAACCTGCTCCCTGCAAATCGTAGCTCTAATACCAACTGTTAGGAACCCCTTATCCAACAAAAGCACAATTGATTACTTTCTTATAAGCAATTAAACACGGAATTATACCATAATTATTAAGTAACTAGAAACTTGAGACAACAAAAAATTTGAGAGACAATACACACTCTTGTATTAAATATTACTAGAATAAAATATAATAAAGAAGATGCCACTTCTTCCTCCACCTCAAAGGCTTTCCACACCTCAAGACCTTCTTCCCTCTCTCTCTTGCTCAACCAAAACCAACTCAACAACTTGAGTTGTTATCCCCTCCTTGAATGCTTCAGCTGATCTCCTTGACCTTACACCTGTAGATCTCCTTGACCTTGCTTCAATGCTTCAATGCTTTTACTTGCTTTCTTGATCATTACAATACATGCCTCATGGGTCTTTAAATAGAATCCCATGCATACAAAAATATAACTCTAATTACAATAATTAGACATGTAGCTCGTGACTATAATTAGTCCCTAAACATGCAAACACTCGCTTCACTAAACTGATTGTTCATCAACAGCAGTTTTGAAACACACAGGCGACCGACACTGGTCCCTGCTTGCCTGGTGCTACCGACGTCGACCGACTTCCTACCGACGTCGGTTGCCTTATGCACTGGTAATAACCGACATTGGTCATGTTGCCGATGCCGATACTTCTAGATCTTTAGCAACCTCCTGTTTCTTCATGTCTGCAACAGTTGAAGCTTTGGAACCAATCCTGTATTATAAATTTGCACCATCAAGTTTTTATAGATATTTAAGCATAATAAATTTGTACCAAAATAGCTTAAAAATAATGTGGTAAGGCCTCCTATTTATAGATTTTTACAAATGTCTAGAATCAACCTGAACCGTTCATCCTGAGATTGAGATGTGTGCTTGAGGATTAATTCAATTTTTAAAATTAAATTTGTAATTATCCTCATCATAACATTGGAAAAAGGGACAATTAAGAGGTGTGGAGGGAATTGATGAGGCATGAGAGGCATGCATCCTAATATTTATGGCATTTATGGTCTAAAAATGTCTTCTCAAAAAATGAGGTCATCTGATGATGCATATATTCAATATTCATTTCCAAAAATAAGTATTCAATAAGTTTCTATGGAATTATTAATTAGGTATTGATTTGGGTTAATTAGCTCTTAAGCATGATTAAGCATTTTGTGCACAAATTACTTAAATTGATCATAATGTCTTATTATTGATCTAAAATTTGATTAGATTAAAATTAGAAGACAATGTCAGATGCATTAGATGCGTTATCCCATTTAAGATGTACCAGTAGAAAATAATAAATGTACATGTCTCGTGTAAGAGATTTGATAGAAAAGAGCAATCCAAAGCACCTAGATGCAAAATTAGCATTTTGACTCAAAATGATCTGATCAAAGTTAGCTGGCCCACAAATTACATTGCCCTATTTAATGATACTCTAGCTAAAATCAGCACTTAAATATATCAATTTCACATTATTTAGTGTGTTTTAGTGTTTTAAGGCTAAATTGTGCATTTAAAATAAAAATTGGCCAAAAACCTAGTTGGAGGTTATTAGTGGCCATATTTAGATGTCTACATATTGCCCCTATTTGGGAAGGTGTTGCAAGCTATAAGCATAGTAACATCTTCTCAAAAAATAAAAAGGTCTTATATGCCTACAATTTCAATGATGATAAACTAACTGTATGATGTCCTCTCGAGGGAATGGTTAGCACAAGTAGGTTAACAAACAGTCCTTCAAAAAGAAAGAAGCAAAATGAGGGGACCAAAGAAAGAAAAGATGATGGGGTGAAAACACAATGATACTGAAAAAGTGGTCAAAATCATTGAGAATGTAAGTGGGATGGTGTATAATAGTTTGTCCAAAGGTGGTTATAAGCATTGTACCATGATAGTGGCAATGTGGTATGATAACATAATGATTTGCCCAAAGGTGGTTATAATCATTAAAAATATGGAGCTACCCCAGTTAGGACAGACAAACAAGATAATAACATGCCCCTGCATAGGCAAAACAAGTAAAGTGGTGACAATACAATGATTTGCCCAAAGATGGTTATAATCATTGAGAAATGCAGGTGGGACGGTGTGCAATGATTTGACCATAGGTAGTTATAATCATTGGACCATGATTACGGAAAACATGATAAACTTAGCCGAGGATGATGATAACTTAATATAGAGAGTAAATATGAATTGGAACAACTTACTAGTAGGGAGATGCTCATTCAAACTAATAAAGATTAAAATTCTTTCATGTTTAATTACTCTTTTTGGGATATGATTAGTATGGAGTTAGGATGTTGGTGTTGAAGTGATGTCACCATTGCTAAATAGACTTCTTGAAGTTTAGGTTTATTATATCACGTGTTGGTAGACATTATGGCATAACATCATAAAGACTTGGTCAAAATATGCATGATAATTGACTCCCATAATCCAATTCTTAATAGAAAAAAAATACACCAATGATAAAAACCATGATGACAATATAAACATATGAATATGGATGGATTCAAGTGTAAGTGTGGACAAAGAATCACCCAATGAACACATATCAACTAAATCAAGGAAATATTTCTGCAAGTAAATAAATAGACAGATAAACAAAATAATCAAAATAAATAAACAAACAATGCAATAGAAATCCTACGAACATTGCCCTTAGAAGATACGTGATAACTTAACAAATGAATATAATGAGGGAATAAAAGAAAAGGAAGGGGTGGTCGAGCTGTCTCCATATGCATTAGGCAAGTGGATGTTACCTACATAGTTCCATGGATGTAATATTCAATAAAAACTTCAAGCCAAATGTAGTTCTCCTAGAGAATAGGAAGAATGTGATAACTAAGAAAAATAAACAAGATGGATGTGATAGAAGAATAAGAATGGTCTTGCAAAATGGTAAGTGTGTGAGAGAAAAAGGTCAAAAGGATGGGGAAACTAAATGACAAGTGATTTGCTTGTAACTTAGTAAGGGTTCCCATAATCCCTAAAGCAAAGAAGTTAATATTTTTGTTCTTTTTTAACGATTTTACAAATATTTTTAATTTTTTTTGAAGTATCTCAACTCAATCAAGAATGACAAGACACTAAACAATTCACGCTCACAAAATGGTGAGAGCATTTAAACTAAGGTTGCTCACAAAATGGTAAGAGTGTGGCTTAGGTTGTTCAAAAAATGGTGAGAGCATGGCTTAGGTTGCTCAACAAATAGTGGGAGCGTGGCTTAGATTGCTCGTAAAATGATGAGAACATGGAGAAAAGGGTGACTAAGCTGATCTCAACAAGTATTAATCATTGCCTACATTGTCCTAGAGTAAGACCTGAAGTCATTGTAGTTCCATCTTTTATGGTATAGAAATTTGACTAGTGTAGCAGTCAATTCAAACAAAATAGGCATAGTTGGTAAAAAGGCATAGTATGACATATGAAGTGGTAAGTTGGTATGTCAAGGCTTAATGTTGCCCTAGTTTGCCCATAGATGGTTAGAAATAGGACACAATGACATACATAAATGTTACTAATTTGCTCAAAGGTAGTTATAATTAGTATCAAGATCGGTGGTAAGAAAGAAATAACAAATAAAGGATAAAACTATCAAAACTTCTATCATACTATTCCAAAATATGATTTTTGTCTAAAGTTCTTGAACCAATTGATGAAACTGATCAGATATCTTGATGCTAAAAATGTATAACGAATGGTAAAAAACCAAAGTCAAACGAGCTAAGCTTTAGAACACATCAGGTTGATAGGTAAGAAGTGGAAAGTAGATACAGTGAAGAGGATGGATAAGGATGGTATTTGTATAAATAAGAATAGTAATAAAATGACATAACTAAAATGGTACTTACAGATAATACACCTTAGCACTCAAGCATAGTATCACTTGAGATGAATAATATTCATCAACTCAGAAAGTTTGTCTCTATTTGGTGTGACAAGCTTGTATGCTTCCACTCTATAATCTGTAGTAATGATTAAAGGCCCTATCCAGTTTGGTTTGAATTTCCCTTTATGTTTATTTTCAGTCGTGGTATTCTTTTGGTTTTATTTAAGAACAAGATCACTAAGTTCAAATGTTCTATTCTTAACACACTGATTATAGTGGGCTTTGAGTTAGTTCTGATATGCTTGAAGATTATTGAGCATGGTTGTATATTTCTCATCAGTAGGTCTAGCTCTTGCAGGTGAGTTAATCGATAGTCATGATCATCCATGACATGCTTGAAAGAGATGCGTAGTGAAGGCAATTTGACCTCAATGGGAAGGATGGATTCAGTACCATAAATAAGTGAGTATGGAGTGGCTCCTATGGGGGTATGATGATTTGTATGGTATGCCTAAAGGGCAGAGAATATCTAAAAGTGCCAATCATGACCGACATCAGTGATAATTATTTTGAGGATATTAACAATGGTTTTGTTGGATGCCTCAGCCTAGCCATTACCTTGAGGCTAATATGCTATAGAAAAATATTGTGTGATATTATATTCAATACATAGCTAATTTACATCTTTGTTTTTGAATGATCCTCCATTATCAGATATAATGTCAGAGGGGCTACCATATCAGTAGATGAGATGGTTGAAGATGAATTTAGAAATTTTCTTTCCAATCACGTAAGTGAGGGATATAGCTTCCACCTAGTTAGCGAAATATTTGATGGCAATAAGGATATGTTTATGGTTGTCAGATGAAGTGGGGTTGATTTTCCAAATGAGGTCAAGTCTCCATGTAGAAAATGGCCATGGCATCAACATCAATTTTAGAGTTTTTACTGGGGCATGAATCAGATTAGCATGCCGTTGACATTTGTCACACTTTTTTACATATGCAATGGCATTTGTGTCCATTATGGGCCAATAATAACCAGTATGCAAGAGATTTTTGGGTAGGACTACCTTGCTAGAATGAATGCCACATAATCCTTCGTGAACTTCTCTTAATGCTAGTGTAGACTCTATCAAAGTTAAACAACAAAGCAAAGTTCCATCAAAACTATGATGGTAAAAGGTGGATCCAAGTAGAGTACAATGAGTAGAATGATGAATGAAGGATTTGATTTATTTTTGAGATAGGTTAAGTGGTAGAACTTGGACATGAATGTAGTTATAGAGGTCTGAGTACCAGATAGAATTAGGACCAACAATATCACAAATCATAGCAATGGTTGAAGGTTCATGAACTGGTGCTGACAAATTCTCTATGAAGAATTAATACTCTCTAGCTTTATCTATTTATCAGATCAGAGAGTTAATAGTAGCCATGGCACCTACAGTTCTGTTACTGGCCCTTGGTATGTGCTCAAATTGAATGTTGGCAATTTGTTGTTTAAGAGTGTCAACCATGGCTTTATATAGAACTAGCTTGTCTTCTTTGGTCTGAAAATGATTTATAACTTGATTGATGATTAATTAAAAATCACCAAAAACTTGGAAATGAGATATATTCTACTACACTACTTATCAAAGACATGTGATAATTGCTTCATACTCAACCATGTTATTGGTACAAGGAAAACTAATTATGAATGATTTAGGGATTAGATCCCTGTATGGTGTAATAAAAAATAGGCCTACCCTCGATCTATGGGCAGTAAATAAACCATCAAAATATAGCTTCCAGGATTACTCTTCAAGGTGTGTGTCAATGATAGTCATGATAGATTCATCAAGAAATTAAAACATGAGTCACTGTGTGTCCATGAGAGGTGCCTCAACAAGTTGATCTATAAGAACTTGTCTCTTGATTGCCTTTTGATTGACATAATCTATATCAAACTCACTGAGAAGCATGATCTATTTAGCCATTCTACCTTGTAAAGCTATTTTAGATAGTAGATAATTGAGCATATCTATGACCATGGTCTTATTATTTAACATGTAATGGTGTAGTTTTTGAGCTACAAAAACCATGGCTAGACAAGCTTTTTCAATAGGTGCATAGTTATGTTCTTATGTAACCAAGGTACGACTTAGGTAGTATATAGCATGATCCTTTCAATTGTCATCATGTTGAGCTAAGAGTGCCCCTAGAGCATGGTCAGTAGCTGATAGGTATAACAAGAATGGCTTTTCTGGCATAGGAAGTAATAAAATAGGTAGATTAACAAGATAGTCTTTGAGTTGTTGAAAAGTGGTTTGGCAGTGATCATCACAGTGAAATGCAACTTCCTTCTTCAAAAGGTGTGTAAATGGATGGCACTTGTCTACTAATTGAGAGATGAAGCATTGGATTGACTGGATCTTACCCTAAAAACTATGAAGTTTCTTTAAATTGATTGGTGGTAGCATCTTGGTTATAACTTGAACTTTAGCTGGATCGACTTTAATACCTCTACGAGACATGATGAACCCAAGTAATTTTATTGAAGTTACATTGAACACACATTTTTTAGATTGAATCTAACTTTGTACTCTCATAATCTTTCAAATATCTTACGTAGCACTATTGGATGGCTAGCTCTGGTTTTGGATTTTCTTAATATGCCATCGACATAGTCTTCAATAATATCATGCATTATATCATGGAATATGACAGTCATAACCTTTTGATATGTAGCTCTAGAATTTCTAAGGCCAAATGGCATTAATTGATAACAAAATGTTTCCCATGGAGTGGTGAACACTATTTTATATTGATCTTCTAGTGCTATTCTAATCTAATTGTATCCTAAAAAGCCATCCATGAGTGAAAGCTTTTCATAACTGGCCATGGATTTGATGATCATGTCGATATTAGGCAAGGTAAAATCATAATTAAGTTAAGCTTTGTTGATTTCTCAAAAATTAGTACAAATTTTGATCCCTTTAGGCTTTTTAATAGCATGTACTATATTAGAGGTCCATTCTGAATAGTCAATAGATCATATACATCCTGCTTCTAAGAGTTTTTATAACTATTTCTTTACCAATATAGTAATGCAAAGATGTATCTTATGTAGCTTTTGTTTTATTAGTTTGGCATCAAGATTAACCACATGGTGATGTAGAACCAAGGCGGGGTGTAAACCTGGTATGTTAGAATAGGTCCATGCAAAGATATCTACAATTTCTTTTTATAGAGATGTAAAGATGCCATGTTCCTTCCCAGTAAGGGATGTGCCTAATTTTTTTAATTTAAGGTCTGATGGAGTCTCAATGTTTACCTATATTATACCTTTCACTAGAAGGGTCGAACCATCTTTTAGGATAGTAGGAAATGACTTGAACTATTGAATTATGTTAGGGTCCTCCGTTAGGACTTACTCTTCAACTTCTCTTAGGCATGATGAATCTGAGTCCCATAATGGGAGATCTGGCCATGTGATAAAAATAGTTGGAAATTCTTGGAGAAGTTGATCAAATACTTTTTGTTGCTCAAATTTGAATTTAGATCCATAAGCAAGTTCATCATTGGTGGTCTCTTGATCTAAATTTGAAGAAGAAAGAACACCCCCATCTAATGGTGTCTAAAACCACTAGACTGGCCTTTATCTTTACTTTTTTCTTGGTCAAAAAGTGCCTAAAAGAAGTTTTCACTTTAGGGCCTCAATGTTTTAATTATTTGTTTTTGGCTAAGGGTGTTCACTCGCTCTTGAAAATAGACTGCAGAATGTAATGTGATTTAAAATCTTGATTTGTGATCTCCCAATGGAACATTTTCTTTTAGACCTAAGAAATCCTAAAATGCCTCATCATTCTAGAACTCATCAATCAATAGAATATAGTCTTATTGGTTCCAATCTATCAGTTGGGGATAATATAATGGTAATGGGTTGCGATGAATGGCTAGAGTAAAGGTATAAATGGTATTGTTATCAAATAGGTTGGTTTTAGCTAGATCATCAAAGGTGAGGCTATGATCAGATTCTACTTCACTATCGACATCATCATCACTAGTTGTTGATGATGGAGTTTGAATAAGATATGTGGGGTCACCTCTAGGTGGTTTAAATCCAAATCCATAAGGTCTTTCATACTTAGTCATAGAAATTGGCTCAATGGTTCCTTATTGATTCAATTTGAGGCCTCTTCCTTCATAATTATGATGCTCCATGATCCTATTGGGAATATGATATTTGACACTTTTATAACAATCATCTTGGTTGTCATTGTATAACCATGATTCATCCCTATCAAGAGGGTTAGGCTCTAGGTCGGATGCTGGTACAAATGTGACAAGTCCTTTATCTTTGTTCTTTTATTGCCAATGCATATGTGGGGTGACTTTACGTCGCCCAAAGGTTTTTGGATTTTGAGGAATATCAACAATATAAAATGCATCATAGGTCACATACTCTCTCGATCTACTATCTAAAATGGTGAAATGATTGGAAGCTTAAAGAGGTAGCATGTGGGAAAGGAAATCCAAGGTATTAAGATCTATGTAATTATCTGGTGAAGGACCAATAAGTATAACCTTTTCTTTATCTTGCTTGGAACTTGGATTCATGCTGTACTGATAATTATAGCTTTAAAATTTGGCCTCAAGATGCTTGTAGTGTTCATATGGGTGTAAATCTCCAAAAATATTCACTTCCATCCCTGAGTGGGAAACTTGATACATTGGTGCAGTGTTGACAAGACTGCATGAATCTCATGTAACCAAGGCATGCCTAGAAGTATATTATATGATAACTCAAGATCAAACACATGGTAAAGTGTATCATGGGTCAAAGGCCCAATGATAACTGACAAACTAATGGTTCCTTGTGATTCTCTTTCCTAATTATCATAGGCTTTGATAATTTTTTGGCTAGAGATCTAACATCATGTACCCAAGAATCTTGATGAGCTTTAGAGACACTGTGTTGAGGCCAGATCCATTGTCTATAAGGACATGTTTCACTTTATTCCATCTTATATAAACTTTTATGTATAATGGATTATTACGAAGCGAGCCAAGGGAAGATAGATTTCTTTGGTTGAATGTGACTTTTTGGGCTGGAGCTAGGTGTCCAACCAAAGCTTAAAATTTATCAGGGGATATGTCACTAGCAACAATGGATTGGGTTAAAAAATCATTCAAGATGTTCTTGTGGATTATTGACATTCACAATAAATCTAAAGTATAAATTTATGCTGGTGTCTTCTACAATTATTTCATAATATCAAATTTTTTATCTTGGTCAGTAGTGAATAGTTTATTCTGAGGCTGAACAGTCAGTTGGATGATAGTCAAAGTGGTAGATGGTTGTGGGCTTGGCATAGTAATCTTCAATTTTTGAGTTGTGATTGCACAATTAGGATTAAATATTGGACCATTTTTAATAACTAATGTTAGAAATGGTATGGGACCAGATAGAACAAGTCTCAGTTGTTGATGTAATTATATGTGGTCATGTGGGAAGAACAAGTTGTTGATATAAGATCCAAAATGGGAAGTCCTAGTTTGTTAGTTTGCCTATATGCACTCCCAAGTTAAAGAAGGAATATCTATGTAATATTTTTGAATATTGTTGTTTAGCAATGGTTTAGGTTTATTAGTGCTTGGTTTAGGATTAATGGAGATGGTATTAACACTACCTCCTACAATATAACCCACAACCTTGTTGCAGTCATGTGCAATTGCATGGTAGGTTTGTTGGTTAGTGTTCTAACTTTGGTTTTGTCTATTGTTCTATTGTTGTGGGTTATGTTGTTAGTTTTACTGATTCTACTGGTTTGACCTTTGATTTTGATACTATTGATTTTACTATTGCACTGATCATTGTTATTATTGCTGATTATTTTGTTGTTGTTTATTGTTATGTCAAGAAAAAAAGTTTTGATAAATCCTAAGAGTTTGATTAGAAGTGGAAGAATCATTATTCAATGTTATCTCTCCATTCTCCAACATATTCTCAATTAAAATCTTGATTTGGACACATCTTCATAGATTATGCCCATTGACCCGATGATAATCACATAATTCATTTTCACGATACCAATCAGGATAAGAAATGCCTTATAGATAATGATTTAGTATAGTCCAACTAATCATATTAGTGATAGAAAGCTTAAAAAATAAAGACTCAATAGGTTCTCTTAGGTCACTAAAGACATGAGATGTAGGGATGGTTCTCCTAAGAGGAGGGGTTTGCAATGGTAAAGGCTATTGTATTTTTTATGCAGGTTTTGGTTGTTGTGCTTGTGGCATTGATTGAAGAGGTTGCTGAGTAAGAGTAAGCTGAAAAGGTGGTGCAGATGATGTTTACATAGTTTGGACATGATAAAATTTAGTTACTCCATTTCCCACAACATTCTTATTATGATTGAATTGTTTCAATCTTTTTTGGTTATTGTCTTGTGTCGATTGCATTACTTATGCTTGAATATGATGTTTTTGTCCATTTTCCTAATTAATACCTTGATTTTGATTAGTTGAATTGAGCTTGATGACTCCTTTATTGATGAGTGCCTGCTCGATCAACAAACCTTTATCAATGATCTCTTTGAACGTATGTGCATATTGTAGTTCTAGATGATAAGCTATCTTACTATGCAAATTTTTAATAAACAAAATAGCTAATTGTTTATTTAGTAAATTGTGGGTGAAAAAACTTGCAAGGGCTCTCCATCACTGTAAATAACTTGTAAAATTCTTCGTAATTTTTTGCTTTACTTGTGTTAAGTCCACTAATGAAATATCATGCTCGATATTATAAGAAAAGTGCTACATAAATTTATCAAAAAGATCATCAAAATATGCTATTGAATTCTTGGGAAACTTTAAAAACCAATCCAAGTCTTGTCCCACCAATCTCTTTAGAAACAACAATAAAAGGTAATGTCGCTATATGCCACTAGTTGACATGCAACAAAGAATTTGATCAAATGAGCTTTAGAGTCACCTTTCCCTTTGTATTTATTGAATTTCAGTGGTTCATACTTGGAGGAAATAGTATCTATAAATACTCTACGTTGAATGGATAGGAACACATGCCATCCAATTTGAACTTTTTAGTCTGTTAACCCATTTGAATGGCAACAATTACATCTTTCATCTATTGTAATTTTTGGCATAAGAAACTGGAAGGAACATTGGTTTGAGGGAAAATATTGTTTTGGAGGAGAATATTAGTTTGGATAAATATTTGGGAGGTCACAAGTGAGACACTTTGATCAAGGTATGATGGAGATACCTGTTGGGGTGTATTGGTTTGGTTGAGAAATAGATCAGGAATACGTATACGTAGATTAGGATGTACATGAAATTACACATTTGGTTGTGCAATATTCTAGTTTGGGTTAGTGAGAAAGGTTTGACTTGGATAATTTTGTGGTTGGGATGGAGGGATATAACTATACTATGCCTACTGTGCTTGAAAAGGGACATGTTGTTGACTAATCAAACCTTGATGTGGAGTGGGAACTTATGGACCAAGACCCTCTCTCTGAATTTGTGGCACATTTTGAACCAACAATTATCTAGTAGGTACTTGAGAAATATGAGGACCTTATTATTATGTGAATCCCTATGAGGAAGTGAAAATAGGTTACATATTCAACATCTGTCACTGACTAATATTTGCACGTTGTCGACTAGTCATTACTAGGTTTTGAATTGGTCAATTAGTCTGTAACTAAACAAGTATGTTTGTTGTTACTTAGTGAGGTGGAACATTAGTTACCCCTGAATGAGGTGGCAATTTATTTGTCCTCTATTACATTGATACACTAGATTGTGTCTTCTATTGTTGAATACTACTTATAACTTATTGAGGAGGAGGATTCGTCACATTCTATCATTGCGACACGACATTAGCCGTTGTTTGATTACCTAATCTCATTGGTTGTACACTTGAGAAAGCAAATGGTTGAGGTTGGGGTGTGGAAACCCCTATTCCCTAGTATGATGATCTACTCATGGGATTAACTATAAGCACATGTTTTTGGCTAGTTGTTTGTGCATTAGTACCACTTTGATCAGGATTGGATGCTATTTGCATATTATCCACTACATTTGGCTCACTATTCTATGTAGAGGCTGAAGATACTTCTTTAATAATGAGCATATGCATCAAGTTATTTATCAAATTAGTTTGTATGAATGGGTTGAAACTCAAATTTTTTTTTAGTTAACTCTATTAACACCCCTATTGTAGGGACTAGGTCAATAAGAGGCTTATGCACCATGTTCATCTAATTGAAATCACATGCTAAATTCAAGTAGATTTGATATGTTGTCTATATTTGGTTAAAGTGATCTTCCATGATGTTTTCGCCTTGATTGGATATATTAGGGTCTTGATACGTTGTTTGGACTAGAGCCATAGGATTGCTAGAAGAAGCTTATTGATCGTAAATGATATTGTGGGGCACTCTTACTAGACTTGGTAAATTTTTATGAGGGAAGTCTGCTAGAAATTTGGCCCCTACCTCTATGGCTCTAACCAAAATCTCATATTTATTCTCTAACAAATGTTATTCAAACAAAAATGGATCATATGTAGAAGTCGTATATGACTATTGAAGAATTGGTTCATCCACTGTGGGTATTGTAGTTAGGTATTGCGCAGTTTGTTTTTGGTCATGTTCTAAATAAGGCAGTGTGTTAACCAGATAGTTAGCCAATAGATCTTAGCTTTGTTCCCCAAATTAAGTATTATGAAAGGTATTAGAGTCCATCTCATAAGCAATATTATCCGCATAAAGGTCTTACACCATTTCTTCCTGTGTAACTACATTACTAATCCCTGGATTGTACATGAGTCCACTACAAGTGTAGGAATACATGTTGGGATCCATAGTCAATGCTTTGTGATAAAAGGTAAAAGAGTTATACAAACTCTCAAAAGAAGAAAATCTAAAATAGATGATGTTCTCACTAGGTCTAGATTTGTCAAAAGGATCAAAAGGTTTATGTAAAGATTTGTGAGCAAACAAGTTAGCATAAAGTATCTAATGTTTCACCATTCACACAAAGATAAGCAAGTAAATGAATCAAAAAATTAAAATGCCAAACTCTAAAGTTGAAGTTTTTCAAATCAATCTAATCAAAGAATTTAAAAGTTGCTAGGTCTTTTAGCCAAATGCAGCATCAAAAGCTAGGCTCAAATAAGGCATGCACTAGGACTCTTGGCCAAACAACATCAAAAGTTAGACTTTGAAATAAATGAAAGTTTTTAATCTAACAGATTTGAAACACTTCTAACAAACACTAGGAATTTGATTCTTGGACATGAACTTGATCAACTAGGTATAAGGTATGAAACAAAAGGCACTTTAGGAATAGTTTATTTTCTCATAAATAATGGTATAAAACTTGGTTCTTTTGACAAATAAGCTAGACAAAGGTGAACAATATAACTGTGCTTTAGACAAAGGATCACAAAAGTATACTCAGATTGATCTGAAAATGTAGGAACTAATTTGGAAATCTATGCAAGAGGGTCTATGAAATAATATTTAAAATGTTTTGGGTAGCGCAACAATGCTATACTACCTAAAAGGTGTCACAAAAAAGTTTGTTTCAAAAAATCTCTAAGGCAAAGACATTTTCTCACAATTTTGATAGCATAACACTACCTTTCTTGACTCAAAATTTTGTGGGGCATAGATTCAAAGTGAAAGTGTTTAGCATAAAATGTCTTAAGTCTATCAAGTGATGATAATGTTTATGAGTCTTAAATGACCTTCAACTCAAATTGAAAATTAAACCTACTTCCCCTCAAGTTTAGTGCAAATGGTGAACCCACTTAACACATCAACCCTATGAACTCGTAAATGTGTAATTCTGAATTTAGACTATAAGTGAAAGACTTAAACAACTTTGTTAAAGGTCTAGACTCAATTGGGCAACATAACTACATCAAAGTGGATGATATGAATCTCAAGCTTTTGATAAACTTTTGAACAAGGCAAATGGATGATATTATGTGGGTAGCATAATACCTATTTACTCAAAGGAAAATTTGGACTATGTATTTGGTTTGGATTGTTTATTTCCACCAAGTTTTGACTCCAAACAAGACTTTAAACTAGGACAAGACCAACGAATTAATCACTCTTAGATCCTAAACTAATAAGGTTACTTGGTATTATTGGAATCCATCAATATACATCATTTGAAAAGATATAAGTGTTAATCCAAAAGTAAATACATATTATATAGTAGGGTTTTTACACCCCCCTTCTCTCAAATGATAGCACTATGACATGGACATTGAGGTGCACCTTATATTAACAATACTTTCATGACAAGTGAGGATTTGTCTAAGATATAATTTTTTTTTGAATGATCTAGGGGAATCAATTGCATAATGACTTTCATGCCCAACAATGCAAAAGAAAAATATAGATTTTGAGTCCATATCACTTGGCTTGTTGTAAAATGGTCTAGTCATTTTTACAACCACTATAACTTGTTGTTTACTCAGTGTAGTGCGATGTCCAAAATGCCACTACATCCCATGTGCAACTCCAAAAGATCCAAATGAAGTCAATTCTGGGAGATGAAACCCCAAGTCAAAGCTTCCCTAAAGAACTTGTGGGAGGTGATGAAGTCCCCCTCACAAGTCAAGATGCATAAAAACAAAGAAAGCATGAAAGTAGAAAGACTTTATGGTTATTTTCAAGGTCACCCAAACTTTGAGGAATTTTTGGGGAGTGCTTTAGATGACTTTATTTCTAAGCCTTGGACTAGGCTACTTGCAATAGGAATGACGCTTTTGATTCCAAGGGTTCCCTATAGGAGATAAATGGAAGAACATATATGCAACATCCCTCGTTTTGCCAAACAAAATCTAATCTAAACAACTAAGTAAATACAAAAAGATTTTAAAAATGTGAGTTCATTTTTAAGCCAAAATGAAAGATTTGGTGATGTTCATTTGACCTCTTGGTCTTAGTTGCAAACTTTGAAAACATTCATCAAAAACATCTAAATTCTTTGTTAAGCACCCAAAACAAGGTTCCTAATTGATTTTTAAGCATGCAAATGTGATTTACACATGTTTTGAGCAAATATCAAGCTTGGTCCTATAGAAAAAATGTTATCATGTCCTTTAGCTTTGAAACTCTTTTTGGTTTGAAATAATGAACTTTGGAAAAGAGGTCTTGGGTCTGTGTTTTAAGAAAAACACAGATACTGACATCAGTTATATACAATTGATGATAGTTACTTTAGCTAATCAATGTCAGTTATCTGATTGACATCGATTATACCAATATGACCATCTCAATAGGCATCTAATTGATGTTAGTCTTTCTATCTGACATCAGTTAAGCTATGTAACCGATGTCGATCTTACTTTTTGATGTCAGTTACTGTGTAAAATTGTGGCGAACAAAAATGACAAAATAAAGTTAGAAAATCAATTTAAAAGAGTTTTAAGGGTCCAAATGAATATTTTAGAGTTGAAAAATGATCTTTTTCATGTGTGAGATGCATCTAGTCCGATTGAGAGTGCCATTATGTGATCTATGAATTTGACTTAATAAATGATGGTTAGTATGGTATTAGTTCCAAAATGAAAATAAAATGAAAGAAACACACTAATAACATAACATCTCTAGACATAGAGACTAGGGAGAGCTTAGTTAACAAGAACAAATGACAAAGATAACTAAAAAGTAAAGAATAAAACACAAGAATTCATTCACCTTCCTTGGATGCTCCAAATGCCTTTGTAGTGGTGGCTTGCTTGGCTTGTGCTCATGAAGTCCTTAGAAATAGAAGCTTGGCTACCTCCATCTCTCTTTGGCACCTTTGGCTTATGGGTTGGGTTGGCTTGGAATCAATTTGGCATTGTAACACTAGTTTCATGAAGCTTTTGAAACCAATCCTGAATTATAACTTTTCACTATCAAGTCTTTGAAGATATTTGAGCATAATAATTTTTCATTGAAATAGCTTAGAAATAATGTGGTAAGGCTTCCTATTTATAGATTTTTTCAAATATCTAAAATCAACTTGAATCATCCATCTTGAGATTGATATGTGTGGTTGAGGATTAATTCAATTTTTGGAATTAAGTTTGTAATTATCCTTATCATGACATTAGAAAAAAGGGCAATTAAAAGGCATGGAGGGTAGTGATGAGGCATGAGAGGCATGAATTTTGATATTTGTGGAATTTATAGCCTAGGGATGTCTTCCCAAGAAATGAGGTCATCTGATGATGTAGATATTCAATACTTATTTCCAAAGAATTATTAATTAGGCCTTGATTTGGATTAATTAACTCTTAAGCATGATTAAGCACTTTGTGCACAAATTACTCAAATTGATCAGAATGTCTTGTTATTGATCTAAAATTTGATTGGATTAGAATTGGAAGGTGATGTCAGAGACATTGGATGCATTATCCCATTTAAGATGTTACCAATAAAAATGAACAAAGGGACATGTCTTGTGTAAGAGATTTGATAGAAAAGAGCAATCCATAGCACCTAGGTGCAAAATTAGCATTTTGACTCAAAATGATTTGACCAAAGTTAGTTGGCCCACAAATTACATTATCCCATTTAATAATACTCTAGCTAGAATTGACACTTGGATATGTCATTTTCACATCATTTAGCATGTTTTAGTGTTTTTAGGCCAAATTATGCATTTCAAGTGGAAATTGGCTAAAATCTTGGTTGGAGGTTATCGGTGGCTAGATTTAGGTGTCTACAAGAGGTAGGATAGATTTAATTAGGTAAAAAATCACTTTGAGCATTGGTGGTTGAAAACTAATATTTGTCCTTGGAAGGATCCCTTCACTATTTAGATTTTTCATGGTGTGGATCATGTCTATCATCATATCATTCAATCTTTCTTGTACTTGAGTAAGCTTTTTCAATATAGCACCATCTAAAAAATCAAAAGTCATTTATCTGCCCTTCCATCACTATTTGACCTTATAAACCCCAAACCTCATAACTGGCCAAGAAATTGGCTCTGATACCACTAAAATGTCTCTTTTTGGGATACAATGAATTAAAAGGGTTTCCCACAAACCCTAGAAAAATATTTTTTGTTTTTAATTTTATCAAAACCCTATTTGCTGTAATAAATTCCAAATTTCTATAAGTGCCTAAAAATATATATTTTATAATTTTTATAGCTAACCTAGTTGTCCAAAAGCCTTTTAAAATAGTAGTAAATTATCCCCAAACCCTAGAGGCAATTTAGGGGTTATTCAAGCAATTTTATGGCCTCAAATGACCAAATCACCCTTCAAACCCTAAGTGCCTAGGTACTAAAAATTATAAAAAATTATTGCAGTTGTACGATGCCCAAATCCACTCAATTTCATATTTGGAATATTACCAAAAATTATAGAATAATGTATTGTAATTAATTTCTTATTTTTATGGAATTATATAGTAAGGATTATTGGAAAAATACCTATAATATGGCATAAATATTATGCAAATTCTAGAATATGTTCATAGGCTAAATTAGCCCTAGAAACAGGGTGTAAACCTTCCACAAGGGGCTCACCACACCATAGAAAATTTTAGAAAATGATGCATCCCAAAATTAGTGGTATTTAATGATTCCAATTATATAAAAACCCTTGGAAAGGGGTATTCAACATTAATATGCGATTCGTCAACCTTAAGGAGATAGAAACCCACAATAAAGTCTTCAAACAATTCATCCCACCTTGTGACCAATTCACCACAATTTCAAAAATAATTCACCACCCTAGGAGAGGGTCAATTACTATAAATTTTGTCTTTGATGATCAATTACAACACTTGAACTAGTGTTGCCTTAGATGAGGAATAGGGGTTTCCCTCCCTAAACCTTCCTTAGTTTGAACAATTTCATCTTCAAGACCTAGGTACAACATTTTCATGCTATAACCTCTAAATGAATTATCATAATAAGCATCTCCTTCCAAATGAATACCAATCCCTCTTAAATACTCTCCTTTTTAGTTGGGTGCCCAATATGACAGGACAATAAGTGAATTATAAGGCCAGTTACGTTTTTAGAATCACTTAAAGGCTTTTAGAGTTCTTTAAGTGAAAATGGGCCCTCCTCAATACATAATTATATTTATTTAAGACACAATTTTTACCTTTGAAGAGGGAGAATTAGTTCTTCCAATTTTCCCCTTCTCCCCTTAGCGTAGGGGAAACACCAAAAAAACTAGGCTATGGGTCATGTCCATGCTTAGGCAAAAAAGGGGGACTGACACTTTATGGGATCACCCTAGCAAATTATCATTGTTGGCTTTTGAGAGTTAGAAATGCTAGACCAAGACCCCTATTTATAGTTATTTGAGCTCTGGTTGCTTCACTTAATTCCCATGTATCTGATTGATAATTTCATTTTATGGGATTTTACATGAGTTTGCACAAGTCTATAAACCTACCCTAAAGTAGCATAGCCTTTTATGGACCTCAAGCAGTGCAAGTACTATTGTCAAAAGATATCTTTGCAAAGTAGATCTTATCAATTTTCCCTTCAATTGTAATGACACTTGCAATATTGACCCAACCTAAGGAAAGGCTAAGTGTAGGTCCTCATAATTGACTATTCATCAAGTTATCTTTTGCTTCTTCAGGTTTCTACATCAAATGCCCTATGCTTGGATTTTTGCTCACCTTTTTGCCTCAGAATCTCCTTTCTATGCACCATCATCACACACTCTGTACCTTAGATCTCTTTTACTAGTTGATTGAGATGTAGGTGCATCTGTGCACCCCTTAACTATGATTGCACATCAATCTAATGTATTTCCTTGATAATCTCAACTCTTTCAACCTTATTCATGTAAGTTAAAACTTAGCTTTGGTTGAGACTTTTATTTTTTTGTGCAACACACCTTCAATGAACAACTACTTTTATTCAATATTCCTTTGTGCTCTATAGGCATCAATTATTTCATGTGTTATTGTGTAAGCTTCTACTTCTTGACCTTGTTTCCTTTCCCTAGTACATCTTTATGTGCTTTATAGCTTTCTATGCACGTTGCTTGCCTTAATCAAAACTTGTACCCCTTATTATTTTGTAACTCCTTACATAACTCTCAATCACCTTCATTTTGTGTAGTCTATAAAAACCTTTCAAAATGCTCTGCCATTTACTTGCATAACTAGAGTTGGTTTATTTCTCTCCTGTTTCACTCTATTTTTGTTTGATGCAACATGCCAATTTTCTTATGATGATTTTACATCAGACTCCCAAGGTAATTAAAAAGTAAGATCCTTCATACAAGAAGGGTTAGAGTGGTATAACCACGTTTTTGGTTGGTTTCCTAGATTATGGTGTTCCCCTCTAATTGATATGGCACTTGAGTAGCCTCACTTGATGCTTCTTCCTTTTCTTGATCCTCCTTGCACCATAAGCCATCCTCCTTTGCCTAGCTCTAATACCCTTAATTCTTCCCTTTATTCCTCTTGTGGGTTTTCACCCACCTTTATTGATCTTGGGAGCTTATGCCCACCACCACCTCTCATGGGTTTACACCTATTTTCATCTCTCATGGGTTTACACCCATTTTCATCCCTTATGGGTCTATGCTAACTTTCATCCCTCGTGGGTTTATGCCACTCTTATCCATCGATCTCCACTAAAAGTTCTTCATTTCATACCTTTGAATTCCTTCATTCTGTGCAATTTTGAATCTCCTCTATTATGTCCACTTTCTTCCTTTTATCACTCACATCAAGTAGGCATGCTTGCACACTATTTTTACATGTATTTCTCACGAGGAATGTCTGTACAAATCTTCCACTATAATTATCCTCCATTTCCCCTTACTTGATGCCCTTAGTGGGATGAAAGTCTTTATGCAATCCATTGACTCTTAATTTTTGTTTTTTCTCATTATTGTGTACTCTACTTTGCCTGCTTAGACCGATATCCCCTTTAGTCACTCTTTCTAGTTAGTATTAGGCTGATTGTCTCCTACCTTTCTCCCAATTGGTAGATGCAATTAAAATTACACTCCCCTAATAATCTTTGGGATAATTTTGTCTAAAATATTTAAGTAGGTCCTTTAGGACACACACAATTTTTTTTACATTTTGGTTAACTACATGCCAACTCTCCTTATTTTCTATTGCATCTTTGGATGCCTTCTATTGAGTTATGAACACTTCTCTTTCCCTTCATGCATCTCTCCATGGCACAACAATCTATTGCCTTTTGGAAAATATAGGTTTAGTTGTAGTCTGATAACTCTAATCTTATTCCCATTAGGCTTTAAGAAAATTCTTTGAGCAAATAAACTTACGTTATTCCACCTCTTTGTCTCTATGCCTTTTGAATGACACATCTCTTTTACTATTATGGTTGAGTTTCTCCTATGTATTTTCCTTTTTTCCTTCCTCCTCCATTTGTGCAATGTTGTTTCCATTGGTGCTCAATATCTTTTCAAATAATTCTTGGTCCATCTCCTCTATTTCCTTTAGCACACCTTTGAACCCATACACCTCACTATCATTTTTGCTACAGTCTAACTTTGCTTTTCCTTCTTCTATAACATCTCATACTGCTTCTTCCTTTGGTGCTTCCTTTAAGGAAGTTTCTCCTAGTCAAAGGTCCTTTAGAGCCCTCCTTCCTCAGCCTCATTTTCATCTACCTACTGGGCTAAAGGTTTTCTTCCATCCATCATGGACATTTTCTCCCACATCTCTCTCTATTTTTGTTGTTGTATAATAATCCTCTTCTTTATGGGGATGTATATTTCTTAGCCCTTTGTTTAGTGCATCTTACACACTAAGCACAAGAAAACTTTTGCCCTTTTCAAGTTTCTTCTTTGACCCTATGTTTGTGTAGGCTACTCTTACACCTTGTGCACCTTCCTACAATATTGATGGCTCTGATGAAATGGTATCTTCCTTGCCTTCACCCATTGTGCTCTACTATAACTAGGTTTCTTCTTGGATTTGTTCCTTTGTTGTTATTTCCACACAACAACTTCTTTAGCTATGCTACTTATACATCTTTATGCCACCTTCTCCCTAATTCCTTTCAAGACCAACATTGGCTCCTGCTCTTCCATTTTTTCACAAGGCTCATTCTGACCTCTGGGTTTCTCCATGCTAGCTCTTCCCACACATTGCCCTTCATGGAAACCCTCTATTCTTGACTTTGGTGGTGGGGCTTTGCAAGTTTCCTTCTACTGATTTTGAGTCTTCTTCATTTTAGTTGGACTTCTAGATGAACTACTTGGTTTAGTAGTTTCGAAACCATATGTTCCAAACTCTACACCCTCTTCTTGCCTTTCCATCTCCTTCTCTGTTATTGGTCTCTCTAGCCTTTTTTTACTTTATCACATAGCCTTTTTTATGCATACTCTACCTTTATGGAAGTCCTCTACACCGTTCAACATGAACTAACACTGAATATCCAAGACGCATAACATCATTTCCTTAGGGCTTTCTTTTTTAGAGAAAATTTTGCTTTATCTTCAATCTAATTCTCAGCATGCCTCAAAACCTATGCGATCTCTTTCTTCCCACATGCCTTTCCTTGTTTATTTATGGGGATCCTTCTTCCAAATAATTTTTCTTTTCACACGTGTTATCTTTTCATACAATGCTTACAACATGGAGGCTATCTCTTCCATTTTCCTCTAGATCTGTCACTTCAAGTCATCTTTCATCTTGGCTTCTCTTTGAGCCATCTTCTACACTATTAATTATCTACCCATCTGCGATTGATGGAGAATAACCTTCTTGGTCACATTTTAGCCAATACATAGATTGGAAGATACTCCCCTACCTTGATTGTCTCAGATCAACCATCTTTTAGTTTTATCATCCCTTTCACATGATTGTTAACCCACTTGTTTTATGCACGTGAACTACCTCATGGTCAATGATATATCCATTCTTTATCCTTATTTGTGCCTCTATACTACCTCACATTCAATTCTTTATCTGTGTTTCACTCAACTATCTCCCTTCTGACGATCTATCAACACTTCACTTCTCTTTTCTAGAGGAATGACTACCTCACGATTGGCTATCTATCAACTATCACACAAAATTATTGTTAGTTATTTGCAACCTCACAAATTCTTACACTACCTATTATTTCACTGTCCATCATGATCCTATGTAGGCACTCTAGACTTAAGTAATTTTTCCCCAAAGTCTTTGTCCTCAATATTACAAAGTTCATCCCTACTGGGTGTTCTCTTTACTTATCTTTCACTAGCTTATAATCTACCCAAGTCCCTCAAGGTGGATAACAATGCTCTATTAGTTGCCTCATGTTCAATGCTATACTAGCCTTCCTTATGCTAGTACATATCTCACTTGTAGGTTTATCCTTTCTTTCTACATCTCTTAAGGTTCAAGATCTTGCTTTGATATCAAACTACTGCTGGCCGAGATTAGGGGTCCTATTGTAGTGATGCATTAACCATGTAGCCTTCAGAATTCCACATAGTGGATCATGGTAATAAAGCCTTTTATTCCTTAAATTTGGGTGTTATAAGATATTTTAAGCTTTATAGCTAAACATTAAGCTCTCGACTCTACCTAGTCCAGTCCTTAAACATAGATCTAAGTCCCTCTCTCTACGATGGTGTACTTAGACTACCATTCACTCATGGCTATGGGCCTTCCCTTCTTATGCGAATCTCTCTATCTCTCTATCTAGCCTTATAAATTTTTCCTTATTCCTTTATGAGATCACTTTAACAAAGTGTCCTTGGCTCTTAAGTGTTACAAATGCTAGTCCAAAATCCATATTTATAGTTTGTCGAATCTCTAGTTGTTTTGCTAAATTCACATGTAACTGCCCAATATCTACATTTAAAGGGGATTATCACATGTATAGACCTACCCTATAAATAACATAATTTTTTTGGACCTCAAGTTACACAAGTTTGAGTGATATCAGAACATATTCATGCATAATATATCTTATTGGTTTTCCCTTCTACTATCATGTCACTTATAGTACTAAGGAATAGTTAAGTGTAGATCCTCACTACCGAATTCTTGTCATATTTTGATTCATTGGGTTCTATGTAGAATGCCCTATGCTCTAATTTATATGAAATTTTGTACTTCAAACTCTACTTCTTTCCATGTGCCATCATCATCACACACTGGTTACTTTAGATCTTCTTCATTTGGTGATTATGCTCTAGGTGAATTTTTGTGCACCTTAACTATGACTGCACATTCTTCTTGATGAATTAGTGGCACAAGTTTAAACTTAACTTTGGTTTCAACTTTATTTATTAGTTTACAATGCAACTTTAATAAATAATTCCTCCTATGCCATGTTCTTTGGTACTCTTTAGGCCTTGGTTCCTTTGTATGCTATTGTGTGAGCCTTTACTTCTGCACCTTGTTTTCTTTCCTAGTGCATCTTTATATGATTTTCATTTGTGTGTGCACATTACCTATCTTAACCAAAACTTTTACCCCTTATTATTCTCTAACTCATTGCTTAATTCTCAACCACCTTCCTTTCATGCAAATGGATTATTGCATAGTCCTAAATAACCTACCAAATGTTTCATAGTGTAACTGTGCACAACTAAAGTTGGCTTATTTCTTGCCTACCTGACTCTATTTTTGTGTGATACAAATTTGTCAATTCCTTTGAAATTCTCATGTATTGAACTCACAAGGTAATTAAAATTTAATATCTTGCCTATAAATCATGTTGAAGTAGTAAAATCACCCTTTTGGTCAAGTACCTTGACCATGGTGTTACTCTCCACCGAATGTAGCACCTGCATAGGCTCACAAAATGCTTCCTCCTTCTCTAGATCTTTCTTAGGCCATAAACTAGCCTCCTAGCTTGAATGACCTTTCTCTTCCTTCCATCCATTCCTCTTGTGGCACTATGCCCACCTCTGTTTGCTCTTATGGGTCTACACTCACTTTCATCTCTCATGGGTTTACACCCACTTTCATCCCTCATGGGTATATGCCCACTCTTGTCCATCCACCTCCAACAAAAGGTCTTCATACCTTTCATTTCATTCCTTTTGTGCACTTTTTGCTTCTCTTTTATTATGCACATTTCCTTACTTTTGTCATCCATAGTAAGTAGGCATACATGTATGCTATTCTTCCACATGTTTCTCATGGGACACATTTGTGCGGTTCTTATGTTGTGATTGTCTTTATCCATTTCCCCTTACTTGATTCCATCAGTGACATACTAGTATTTATGGGGTCCATCAACTCCCACATTTTCTTCTTCTTCTATTGTCTTGTACTTTTATTTATGTGCTTGGATTGATATCTGTTGATGTGTGTTTTATGTACATAAAATACCTCATGGGTTTTCACCATCTCATTTTTTGATGACTAGGGGTAGTCCAGGGAAAAAGTTGTAGATATTACCATATAAAGAGTTCAAACATCTATCTAAAAGGTTGTAGTGAGATATAGCTATTATTATCAATGAGCTATGGTCGACACAATAATATTGGGTCTCAATTCTAACTCTAAAGGTGGGTTGAAGAAAAGAATACACAAAAGAGAGGGAAGGGTAAGGCAAAAAAGAATTTTTGTAGGCTTTATGGGGGCACTAATGTTTATGTGGATCATATATGGGCTTGAATAATAATTGCCTCTAAGTAGTTAGCCTTCACTTAGGCACAAACCAAAATAAATAGTGTAGGGAGTCTAAGGGAGGTTGGTGATGTTGAACACAACTATCTATTGAGAGGGGGTGAATTAGTAGATCAACTAAAACTAGTTCATTAATCCTTTTAGAGAAGATACAAATGCATATGCAGATTAAAGAATAGATGCAAAGATATTTCACACACACAAAAACACATTACACTAGATTTATATGTGGAAAACCCAAAGGGAAAAACCACATTGAGAATAGCTACTAGAATTTATTGTTCTAATCTAACCTCACAGTTAAATGCCTCACTAGAAAAACCACACTAGTTAAATTCAAGATCACCCACTCTAAGGAAGCACCCACTCCCTATCTAAGCACTAACTCAATCTATCTGGTGGCACCAACCAATCAGAATTATGAAGCTACAACTTTAGAATACAAAAGAATCAAACTCTATTTCTTTGTTACAAGTATTGTCTATAACTACTCATACTAAGAACCTTATCTATAAGTGCCTCTCTTCAACTCTACCTCCATCTTTTTTCATGTTTTTATGTATATCTATTTGACACACTTTATATTTTTCTCTTCACTCTTTTCATCTTCTCTATCCCTCTAAATTTTAATTTATGTCTGCATGCATCTGCAATCAACACACTTCGAGACACTCTTATAACACCTTTGGAAATTATGACAGTATCATATGACAATGTTATTGATGTCGTATATATGGATAATGAATCTAGGGTTTCATGTCTTCAATGTGTTTATACTTTGACTACACTCATATTTATCCATTAAGGACTTTTTTCCATTATGACTTAACTAGTCAATTTCTTGCGTCTCGGTTCCTACTTCATGTCATAATGTTTAGGTCTTTTTTAATCTATGGTAACTACTAGATTCAAGTCATAAATGTGACTTGACATGTATGATTTTTGTGTCTCATTTCAAGGGAACCCACTACTCTTTCTTATTAACTATGGCAACCATTTTTGCCAAATCTTAAATGTGCATATCTTCTATTCATAGATTGATCAATTGAATCGATCAATCTTGGTTATTATGTCAACACATTAAGCTAACTATTTATCTAGTCATGTCTTTAAATGAGGATCATTGATCTTGTCTTTGGCACCATTCAAAGTCTATCTTGTAATGTCAGGTCTTTTTATGCATTAGTTCAATTTTTGAAATGCATCCATCGATCTCTCTATCCAAGGTCCCACAAGCCATTGGATCTCCAAAATAGCATGCATTTTATCTCTCTTTCATTAACCATCAAGCTCCTTTTTGCATTAGACTATTTTTTATATAATTGGGTCACTTTTTCTTCTTTCGATTATCTCATATATGATCGATCTTTGGCTCTCTATTGTGTTGTTAACTATAGGTCACTTTGCTTCATTGACTCCACTTTGCTTCATTATATCTTTCTTATCAAGCTTTTGCGTGTCATCCAATTTTAGAAGATACATGATTTTTATCACATCTTGATCATTATCTTTTGATATATTAACTTCATCTCATTTTATTTAGAATCTATGTATTACTTTCACTCTTTTGATCTCTTCAGACTTGCTTGAACTTAATCTTGCCTTAATCCTTCGGCACTTGTGAATGTGCACTACACTTCTTCCAAATTATCCTTAAGAGACTTTGTAATGGTCCTTCAAGGCTTCTCAAGGTGACCTTCAAAACATTTTATTATAGCATTTTTGTCTAAGGGACTTCGAGATAATTTCCTCGACAAAATGTCAAAGTGCCCTTCAAAACTTTTGGCATGTACCCTTTGAAGCTTTTCAAAAAGCCTTTTGGAAACTTTGCAAGTGTCCTCTATTCCATTCAAAGTATCCTTTGAAACCTGTGAAAAAGTCCACATACCCTTCAAATTTTTTGCAAATGTACCCCTCAAAAACTTTGCTCGGGTCACTCACCCTTCGACACTTTAACAAAGCTCCCTTCAAATTTTTTGTTCATAACCCATTTCCTTCGAGACCTTTGTTTGGGATAATTTTTCTAACAAAGACTTAACCATTTTTCTCAAAAGAATTCACTGAACTAGTTTCTCTGAAAGAATTCCAAATTGTACCCATTTCTTTCAGAAACTTTGTTGCAAACATTTTATCTGACAAAGTCTAAACCATTTCCCTAAAAGAATTCACTGAACCACTTTCTCTGAAATAATTCCAAATTAAAAAAATGACTAAGTGTGGATACCAAACATTTTCTCGACATAATTCCAAAGCTTTGGAATAATTGTTTCAATCTTTTTGTTTGAAGAGTCTTTAACATTTTTTCAAAAGAATTTCCTAAGTCACTTCTGAAATAATTTCCTAGATAAATGCAAGGGTGAAAAATTGACTAAGTATGGAATCTTAGTAGGCTTTTAGTTGAGATACAACCTTATGCATTTGTAAAATTTGCTGTACTCATCCTTATGACTTAGAACTTAGACCAAAAAGAGTAGACAAAAACCTAATTATCATAGTGTGATCATTTCCTTTAGATGATGCCATACGTGAAAATTATTAACATTTTGTACTTAGCCATATCTATCAAGATAACCATGTGAGCAAAGGCATTCATATGACTATTCTTGTAATTTCATAATCATTCAAAGTACACACATAACTCCATGGGATATATAATAAGTCTTTTCAACTCAACACCTTTGTCATTAATGCATCATAACACATGCTACCTTTGACATCAATGACAATACTTCATACATCAATGACTATGTCTAATAATCTCCCCCTTTGTCATTGATGGAAACACATCATCAAAATGACTTTACTTATTTATCTTCATTCTGCTTCTGCCCCTTTGATGTTAATGACAAAGAGTCTCTACCATAATATGTCAACAATCTGCTCCTTTTTGGGCATCTTTATTAATCTGATCCTTGGACATGACAGGCTAGAACAATTTGTGAGGAACTCCCCCTTAGGCAATGGCACATTTTACTGAGCTCTACATAGACACATTCAAATCCAGCATTGGTCTGAAAGACCAATCAATAATCTACATATCTCTATATAGATAGGCATAATGATCTAGAGCAAACACACTGTTTTATCCTCTTTTGACATCAAATGGCAAAGGGACTGAAAATTTCTCACCAAATTGCCTTTACTCTTAGTCCAAGAGTTAATAATGTATGTACAATGCTCTCCTGAATTCATGCCCTATCACTAGAATCTAGTGATGTGGTGTGGAAGCCACCACTCCCAACTTATTTCTTAGATACTAAAATTGTTCCTTGGGAAGAGGCTTGGTGAATATGTCTACAATTTTATCCTTTGTTGGCACATACTTAATTGTAACCTATTGATTCGTAACCTTTTCTTTCAAAAAATGATATTTGATGGATATATGCTTGGTTCTAGAATGCATCACTATATCCTTGGATATGTTTATGGCACTTGAGTTATCAAAAAATATAGAAATAGGTACTTGGTATTATACCTTAATGTCTTTGAGAGTCTGCTTCATCCATAAGACTTGGGTGCAACATCCTGTTGCCACCACATACTTTGCTTCTGCTATAGTAAGCGTAATCGACTCTTGCTTTTTGCTTAGCTATGACACAAGTATATTTCCAAGGAAAAATGCACCACCACTAGTGCTTCTCCTATCATCCACACTTGTTTCCCAATCAACATGCAATCAAAGTGAGATATTCACTTGTAGGGTACCAGAGGGCATGGTCAATTGTGCTTTTGATGTATCTGAAGATTTTTTTCATAGCATTAACATGTGATTCCTTGGGAACTTCTTGAAATATTTTAACCATTCATACTTCTTGCATGATGTTTGGTCTTGATGTAGTTATGTATAATAAGCTACCTATAATTGATCTATACATGGTATTATGTGCATGAGAGGACTCATCTTCTTTGCTCAACTTGCATCTAATTATCATGTGAGTACTAACTGGTTTGCTGTCTTCCATTCCAAATTTCTTAAGCATCTCCTTTGCATACTTGGTTTGAGATATGAATAACCCTTAATTGGATTGTGCAATTTTTAGACCAAGAAAGAAGGAGAGTTCTCCTAGCATAGACATTTCAAAATCACTTTGCATTTGTGTAGCAATTTCTTTGCACATTTCACTTTTTCTAACTCCAAAGATGATATCATCTACATAGACAACAATAATCAGCATATGCTCACCTTCTGATCTAAAATAAAAATTATTGTCTGTACATATTTTATTGAAACCTTGTTATTACAGGTATTGATTCAATCTTGAATACCATGCTCTAGGTGCTTGTTTCATACCATACAGTGTCTTTTTCAATTTGCACACATAATCTTCTTCATCTACTAGTTAAAAACCTTCTGGTTGTTTAATGTAGACTTCGTTCAAATTTCCATTCAGGAATGTTGAATTTACATCCATTTTATATACTTTGAAATTATTATGAACAACAAATGCCAAAAAAAATCTTATAGATTTCAGGCTTGCCATTGGAGCAAATGTCTCTTCAAAGTCTATGCCTTCTACTTGTGCATATCTCTTGCACACCAATCTTGATTTTTTTCTTATAAAAAATCCATATTCATTGAGTTTATTTTTGTAAACCCATTTTGTTCCTATCACATTATTTTTGAGGGTATAGGAACTAATTCTAAAGTTTTGTTCTTTTCTATTTTGCTCAGTTCTTCTTCCATGGCTTTTAACCAATTTTCATCCTTACTAGTTTCAATAAAGCTCTTGGGCTCAATTTATGAAAATAGAGCAAAAATTACTTGCTCTTTGTTCATTGGAGCTCTTATCCTCATCTAAACTCCTTCATTTTTGTTTTCAATTGTCTACTCCTTGGGATGTTCCTTTTGAACAAACCTTAGGGATGCCTTTTCAATATTTTCTTCCTCCTCTTCACTATCTTTTTCTTCATTTTTTGCTCCTTCTAATTCTTCAATTCTCATCTCCTCATCAGGTTCAACATGTTTAGATCATTCTTTGACCATAAAATTGATGCTCTCAACTATTTTATGCAGCCTCTTATTGTAACATACATAAGCTTTGCTGTGAGTGGAGTACCCAAGAAAACTTCCATCAGCACATCTTGACTCAAAACTTCCTAGTTTGTCTTCCTCTCTTCTAATGTAGAATTTGCTTCCAAACACTCTAAAGTACTTAATAGATGCAGGATTTACATACCATAATTCATATGGAATTTTATTACTCATCAGCCTCAGTTAAACTTTGTTCAAGATGTATACTATTATTTGGACTGCTTCTCTCTAATATCCATCAAATAGTTTGGCCTCTTTCAACATTGTTCTGGCCATCTCCTTAACTATCCTATTCTTCCTCTCAACAACTCCATTTTGTTGTGGAGTTCTTGTATCATATTAGTGCCTTTTAATCCCATGCTTCTCACAATATTCTATGAATTCATTGGAGTTGATTTTTTGACATTTATTAGATATCAAACACTTGATCTTTCTTCCCGTTTCATTTTCAACCATGGCTCTAAAGATCTTAAATCTCTCAAAGGCTTGAGATTTGTCCTTCAAAAGGGTTACCCATGTCATCCTTGAGTAATCATTTACAAACAACATGAATTAATGATCTCCTTTAGATCCTCTTGTATTGGTAGGACCACAAAGATCAATATGAACTAATTGTAGAGGCTTTGTAGTTGCATTTTCTTTTATTTGAAACTTGACCCTTGTTTGCTTGCCTAATTGACATCCTTTGCATGTAATATTAGTGGGTTTGGTTATTTTTATGTCATACACATTTATTCAAATTGACTTTGACTAAATTATCAAAATTGACATGACCCATTCTCTTATGACACAACCAGCTTTCATCAACCTTTCCTATGATGCAACTATTACCATTGACCTCGATAAGGTTGTAGATATTACTCTCAATCCTTCTCCCTTCATTGATTATTTTGACATATCACTTTAGCTTTCATCCTTCAACATCAAATATGACCTTGTATCTATTGTCACACATCTGGCTGACACTTAATAGATTATACTTCAATCCTTCAACATAAAGGACATCATGTGTAGGAAGTTTACCATCTATGTGCAAGGTTTCTTTACCTTTGATTTTAACTGTTGTATTGTCTCCCAAATTGACAGTTCTTTTCTTGCACTTGCTCAACTTGGTGAACTTGATCTTGTCACCAGTCATATGTTTTGAGCACCCACTATCTATCACCCACAAAATCTGATCTTTAGTGTGGAGTGCTATTTGAGCAATCAAGGATTCATTTTTTACTTTCCACATTTCCTTAGGTCTCTTATATGTCATTTTATTTTATTTATTAATGAATTGTGATCCTTTATTCTCTTTAAGAGACTTGCCTTTATTTACATTATTTATTTTTGAGATTGAAAAGTTAGTCCTACAGTGCTTGGCTATGTGATCAAAATTATTGCAATCGTAGCATATTGTATTTAAATCTAATAGAGAAACAAATGAGTTTCTACTTATAAAATTAGTTCTCCTCATAGGTATAACTCTACATTCAATAGCCCTATGACTAAACTGATTACAAATGTAACAATAACCATAAAAGGATGAATAATACTTGGTCATAATATTTTTTGGTGTAGTATATTGAAATTTCATACACTTTTGTTTCTTCAAGTCTACCACTTTAGTATATCCTTCTGCATCTTTGATTTCAGGATTTTCTTAGACTTTATTCTCCTCACCTTATCTTTGTTTGGATAATTCTTAGGGTCCTTGCTATCCTTCTCTTTCCTTACTTCTACTTCTCCTCCTATCTTGAAATTATCATATAGGTTTGTTAACATACTAGTTGAGGAACCTTTTCCTTTCTCATATCCAAGACCTGATTTTTCATTTGAGGTATTTTGAGCATTGATTAGTTCACTGAGAATGTCTGATTCTTTTGTCAAATTTAGGATTTTCTCTAATTGGGATTTTTCCTTCTCAAGGTCTTTCCTTAAAGCTATGATTTTTTCCTCAAGCTTCATGCCTTCTTCATATTTGGAATGTAGATCCATCTTGACTACTTCTCCTATTCTTTTAGCCTCCTCAAATTGATTTTTTAGAGTCACTATCATTTGATCAATGTTTTCAAGTTCCTTTTGCCCAAGATTCTTCTATTTTGAGTTTCTCAATCTCTTTTAGAAAACAAATAAGTTCACCTTCTAGATCAATTTCACCTTCCTCTTCTTCATCCCAATCTTCATCTTTGTCTTGTTCTTGATTTATGGAAGTGGATTCTTCTATCATGAATAGGAATTCATTTCCCTTAGCTACAAAATCACACTCATGATCATCATCAGAGCTATCACCATCACTATCTTTCACTAAGTCACTATCTTTGTTTGTGTATAACCTTTTATTACTTTTGAAGAAGTTCTTCATATTTGCATTGTGCATTTTCACCTTTTTTCTACTCTCTACTTTCTTAGAATTGTCTTTTTTATTATAAGGACATTTGGCAGCAAAGTGTCATACCTTACTATCGTTAAAGCATTTGAATGGTAGCTTGCCTTTATATTTCCCTAATCCTCTCTTTAGGTTTTTGATAGAGTTAGCTTCTTCTCCATCAGTCTCCTCAGATTTAGATGTAGATGTTTCTTATTTTACCTGCTTTGCTACTTTGAATGCAACTTCTCTTTTAAAATTGTCAGTCTCTCTCATTCCCATCTCATAGGTTGTGAATGTTCCATGTAACTCATCAATAGTGAGTTTGTCCAAATCTCTTGCTTCCTCTATTGCAAAATTTTCAAATCATATATTTATGGCAATGATCTTAAGATCTTATGGACTATGGTTGACTCTTCCATTTTTTCACCAAGAACTCAAATTGCATTCACTATTTCATCTATCTTGAGGAGGTAATCGATAATATTTTCCTCTTCATTCATCTTAAAACTATAAAATTACCCTTTGTGTGTTTGTAGCTTGGCTTGTTTCACCTTGTCATCTCCTTCATAGATGCTCTTTAACTTGTTCTAGATGTATTTTGCACTTTGACAGTATATAACTTTGAAAAACTTTGAATTTGATAGACCACAAAGAATAGTATTTTTTTCCTTAGCATTGTTCTCATATGCCTTTTTGACAGTCTGATTAGTAGGAGGTACAACAAGCGTTGTATATCTATTTACCACATACATACATACATACATCAAACCCTAATGATGATAGATATGTTTCCATTCATATCCTCCATAAATCATAGTTGGATCCATCAAAGAGAGGTGATTTATTTGAGGAGGATCCTTCTTGACCAGCCATTATATTCACTATTCCAAGATCTACCTGAGCTAATTAAGCTTCTTTCTAGGAACCCTTGGCTTTGATACCAATTATTGAAAACAATTATCTACTAATAGTGGGGGTGAATCAATAGATCAACTAAAACTAGTTCATTAAACCTTTTAAAGAAGATACAAATTCATATGAATATTAAATAATAAATGTAGAGATCATTCACACACATAAAAACATATTACACTAGATTTATATATGGAAATCCAAAGGGAAAAATCATGATGAGAATAGCTGTTAGAATCTACTATTCTAATCCTGCTTCACAGTTAAATGTCTTACTGGCAAAACCACATTGGTTACATTCAAGATCACCCACTCTAAGGAAGCACCCACTCCCTATCTGAACACTAGCTTAGTCTATCTAATGGCATCAACTAATCAAAATTATGAAGCTACAACTTCAGAATTTAAAATAATCAAACTCTATTTCTTTGTTACAAGTCTTATCTATAATTGTTCATACTACACACCTTATCTCTAAGTGCCTCTCTTCAACTCTACCTCTATCTTACTTTGTGTCTATACATATATCTATTTGACACACTTTATCTTCCTCTCTACATTCTCTTCATCTTCTCTATCCCTCTAAATTTTACTCTATGCCTGCATACGTCTCCAATTGACAAACTTTGAGTTGCTCTTGTAAAACCTTTGAAAATTATGATAGAAACATTTGATAATGTTCTAGATGTCATATGTATGGACAATGAATCTAGGGTTTCATGTCTTCAATGTTTTTATACTTCAACTACACTCATTTTTATCCATTAAGGACTTTTCTCCATTATGAATTGACCTATCGATTTCTCATGTCTCAGTTCATACTTCATGCCATAATGTTCAGGTCTCTTTTCTATCTATGGAAACTACTGGATTCAAATCATAAATGTGACTTGATATGTACTATTTTTGTGTCTCATTTCAAGGGAACCCTCCACTCTTTATTATTAACTATGGAAACCATTTTTTCTAAATCTTAAATGCATATATCTTCTATTCATAGACTGATCAGTTGAATCGATCAATCTTGGTTCCTGTGTCAACACATCAAGCTAATTGTTTATCTAGTCATATCTTTAAATGAGGATCATTGATCTTGTATTTGGCACCATTCATAGTCTATCTTTAAATATTAGATCTTTTGTATTCATTAGTTCAACTTTTGAAACACATCCGTTGATCTCTTTTTCCAAGGTCCCATAAGTTGTTGAATATCTTAAATAACATGAATTTTATCTCACTCTTTCATTAACCATCGATCTACTTTTTGCATCTCACTATTTATTATATAATTAAGTCACTTTCGCTTCTTTCAATTATCTCAGATATGATCGATCTTTATTTCTCTATTATGCCATTAATTATAGGTCACTTTGATTCACTGACTCCATTTCGCTTCATTTGATCTTTCTTATCAAGCTTCCGCGTGTCATCTAATTTCATAAGATACATGATTTTTATCACATATTTATCATTATCCTTCAGTATGTTGACTTCATCTCATTTTCTTCAACATCTATGTGTTGCTTTCATTCCTTTGATATCTTCAGACTTGTTCGACCTTTATCTTGCCTTGATCCCTTGACACTTGTGAAAGTACCCTACACTTCTTCTAAATTATCCTTCAGAGACTTTGTAATGGTCCTTCAAGGCTTCTCAAGCTGCCTTTTGGAACCTTTTGTTGTGGCCTTTTTGTCTAAGGGTCTTTCAGACAATTTCCCTGACAAAATGTCTAAGTGCCCTTCAGAACTTTTGGCATGTACCCTTTAGGGATTTTCAAAAAGCCTTTTAAAAATTTGTAAGTGTCCTCTGCTCCATTCAAACTATCATTCAAAACTTGTGCAAAAGTCCACATAACCTTTGAAACTTTTACAAATGTACCCTTTAAAAACTTTTTTTGGGTCACTTACCCTTTGGTACTTTAACAAAGCTCCATTTAAAATTTTTGTCCAGGACCCATTTCCTTCGGGAATTTTTTTCAGGACAATTTTTTTGACAAAGAATTAACCATTTTTCATGAAAGAATTCATCAAACCACTTTCTCCAAAATAATTCCAAATTTTACCCACTTCCTTAAAAAACTTTGTTGTAGACATTTTGTTTGACAAAGTCTAAACCATTTTCCTGAAAGAATTCATCGAATCACTTTTTATGAAAGAATTCCAAATTACAAAATTCCAAAGATTTAGAATAATTTTTATGGGCTTTCTATCTAAAGAGTCTTCAACATTTTTTTGAAATAATTTCTTAAGTCACTTCTTTCAAAATAATTCCCCTGATAAATACACAGGTGCAAAATTGACTAAGTATGGAATCTTAGTAGGATTTTAGCTGAGGGACAACCTTATGCATTTGTAAAATTTTCTCTACTCATCCTAATGACTTAGAACTTAGACTAAAAAGAGTAGGAATAAACCTAATTATTGTATTGTGATCATTTCCTTCAGATGCTACCATATGTACAAATGTTGTTAACATCAACTTGTGTACTTAGCCATATCTATCAAGATAACCATGTGAGCAAAGGAATTCATATGACTATTTTTCTATTTTCATAGTCATTAAAATTACACACGTAACTCCATGGGGCTTTGCAAAAAGTCTATTTAACTTAACACCTTTGTCATTAATGCATAATAACACATGCTACCTTTGACATCAATGACAATCCTTCATATATCAATGACTATGTCCAACAGGTGATGAGCATGATCCCATTAACAGTATATTAGATGATGAAAAATCATAGAGATTATTATCAAGAACACATTTATACATGACAATCAAACATAGGAGATAACATAAATCAAGTTAGCAAACAGGTCAACAAGATTAAGCACATACATCATAGTCCAGGATCATATCATAATCTAGGAAAATGTTTAACACTCACCATACTGCATTGAGAATTCAAAAGGCCTTCATAATAGGAACCATGAGATCAAGAACATTCATTCAATTTTTTGTACTCTATTGAGTTATTTCTATTAAAAACCCTGACCTTTTTACAACATTGAGAGGATAAATTTATAGGGCACTAAGGGTCTACTTACTCATTAAAATGATGGGAAAATTTTGTTACAACTGTAAGCATGCTTATAAAATGACAAGTCAGATTGGTTTAGGAGATCATAATAAAATAATACTTATGCCAAATACATGTTGGAGGATGATGATTCAGTTAAGATTTGTCATGAGGATTATCATAAACCAATTGGTTTTCTTGTCATTTTGTGGCCCTGTTGTCTTACATTTTTGGGCATCAATGATTCATGGTAGATTTTTATATGAGTTGAATGATATGCTATGGTTTACTTATGCCACAACTACATCTAGATGTTGTGAATAGCTAAATATGTTAGAGAACCACACACACCGCCAAAGTGATTGGTGTTGAAGATAAATTTGTGAGAGGTTTGACGTGTTAAGAAAGAAAGGGATACCACCAAGCCAAGAATGTTATAGTATATCAATGCCCCAGGGAAGCCATAAAGGTGTCAAACATTTAAGAATATAAAGGAACCATGAAGTGTTGTGAATATGCCCAAATGTTGTAGTGTAGCCTTAAAGGGATATAGATTTCCTAAAAACACTTAGCTCAAATTTTACTTGTTAGTAATTAGCTTAAATTCAAATTTTCAAAACCATAATAATAATTAAAATTATAAAACCAAGATAAAACCTTCATAGGATAATCAACAAATATTTAATCAACTTAAGGTCAAAATAAGGTCACCATTTGAAAAAAAGAGAATGGGGTGTGTTAGCCACAAAAAATTGTCTTTAGTATTTCTTCTTAGTCAGTTTCAGACTAATGGTCTCCTACCTTACTCCCAATCGACAGTGACTCTTTTTCCTTATGCATAATGAAAATTTTACTCCCATAATTGGCTTTGGGATGATTTTAATGAATCCCTCCTAGTAGCTCCTTGAGGTCATGAACAAACAATGTTATGTTTTTGTTAGCTATTCTTTTGATGCCTTTTGTGGAGTTAAGCCCACTTATCCTTCCCTTCACACATCTCCTCATGGTGTAATGATTTTTTTTCTTATGGATAACATATGTTTAGTTGTAGGTTGATACCTTTTCATCTTCTTCCCCTCAAGATTAGGTAAATGCCTCATGCAAATACTTGTACTTGTTCACCTCTCCATCTTTGTGCCTTTTGAAAGACACATCTCTTCTACTTGGCTATTATGCCTAAATTTATCCTTTTCAATTTATATTTAACCTTTTTCCTCCCTTAATGCAATGTTATTTACATTGGTACTCAATCTCTCTTCAGCTGGTGCTTGTTCTAACTCTATTGGATTTGGCACACCCTTGGACCCATGTGCCTCATTCTCATTTATGTTGCACTCAAAATCTCCCAATTAAGCTCTAGGAAATTTTGCTTTTCCTTATTTAGCAACATCTCATACTTTTTATTTCATAGGTGCTTTCTTTAGGGAAGTTTATCCTGGTCAAAGGTCCTTTATATCCTCTCCTTCCTTAGGCTCCTTTTCCTCTGCCTTTGGGGTTAAAGGTTATCTTATTTCCATCATACATAATTATATGTGGACATTTTTAGGCCCTCATTTGATATTAGGGGGATGATTAAGAATATTTGAGTCCACATATAAACATTTTCCTTATTATGATGATTTTTGGATGGACTGTAATAATGAAAGATAGGTTAGGGCTATCGACTATGCTCATTTTATACTAGAGCAAGTAATCAATTTTAACATAATCAATCTTCTCAAAGACCTGGAATTTAAATATGATGGTGAGGTGGTAGATAAAAACTAATTCTAATAAGGTGGAAAAATGGCACCTCTTCCTAAAGTGGATTGGAGCCAACTTGAATCAACATCTTTAGAAGATTAGACCTGAAGAATCCTTAGGAGGACCCTTGGATGGCTTGTAAGCAAAGGGGTAGATGTACATAATACTAGATTTATTCCACCCTTGATATCCATAGATATACCTTTGTCATATCCAATAAAGTAGAAAGAAGGGAAGGATCAAGCAACATCTTCTAGTGCCATGGCAAATAGTATTACTATTAAAGAGTTAGAACCAAAAGAACCTCCACCTCACCTAGAAAAGAGGCCTATAAAGTTCAAGATCAAGAAGTCAATTGGTGGTAAAGGGACACTTGAGATTTCAACAATATTGAATGAGGATTTAAAAGAAGTTATCCATTCATAGGGGTTGATTAAAAATATAACATTGTAATTTTTAATGTTAGATCCCTCTTTGTTGATCCTTGAGGATACTTTTTCAAAAGTAACAATGCCTAAAATTTCCATAGATCCTTATAAAGTCACTTTTTAAATGGAATTAAAAGAGATGACTAAGACCCTTCTAAAGAAATATGCACCTTTTTAGAATTAGAGGAAATTTTCCTTGAAATGGTGGAACTCCCACTTATCATCCTAAAGGAGGATCCAAAAGCATAGAAAGTGGTGGAATAAGAAGTAGCTCAACCTCCCAAGTTTAAATAGAACTTGACCTTGTCATGGGTAAAGCTTTAGTGATTCCACCTATGATAGAGAAGGTTAATGCTAAAAAAAATCTTCATTGTTACACCAAGCTCCTTAGATAAAGTCACCTCAATGGTTAAATGAAAATGTGAGGAAGAGGAAAAGACTGTCCTACCATTGGCAATTAATTTCAGCACCTCACTTCACCGACCCTTCAAACCTCCAAGAAACCCAAGATGGTTTGTTAAATTATTAGGGATGAATAAGGGAAAAGGTATGTTGAGGTTGTAGTTCCTATCCCATATAAATCTAAGGATAAAATCATAATGGTGGATTACCAAATCTCATGGGTTCATCTCATAAATTCTACTCATGAGGGGCTAAAGGAGAATGTGTAGCCGACTATTGGGTCCTTGATCAAGAAATATGATCATGAAAAAGATATAAAGGATTAATTGAAGGAGAGTAGATCAACTCATGTCAGTGATAAATAAATTAGTGAGTCTAGTTAAACCTCAACTCTAACATTACACACTAGATTCAAGGAATGTAAAAACAATTGAGAAAATTGGGAACATGGGGAGAGACACTGAAGAATGGTCAGAGAAGTTCCTTTAGTAAGGAAATAAGTTAATAACCTCTGCTATTGAATTCTATACTTCAATTAACAAAGAAATAAAATATGATTTCAAGAGAGAAGTTGTTTAGAGATAAGAACTCGATAAACTAAAATGTTGGCTGCCTAGGTTTGGATCCCTTGCTAGAACTGATGAGGATATTTTAGTCAATGAAGGGGTCATGATAGAAGAAGATCAAGGAGATTAAGTTTAATTCTAGGGTTTAAAAAAATTCTAAATTAGGGCAATAGAAGAATACTTGTGCAAGTTTAAGGAGTCATAATACTTAACAACTAATCCTACATACGATATTGAAGAAATAATTGAGAAGCTTCCATGTTCATTCTTTGGAGATGGGGAAAGGTGATTCCTATTGTAGATATACAAGAAGAATTCAAGTAGTTCATCCAACAAGAAATAGATTCATATTTTTCATTCAAATCTATCAAAAACTTTGTACATTATCAGAACTCTTTTGATAGACTAGATAAAGATTTGAAGACATTTAAAATAATTCCTCAGCTGATGATAAATTTGCAAGTGGAGGCTAAAATTGCATATCAATAATCTAAAGGCCCAAATCATGGGAAGGTTGAGAGGATAATATATGAGTTTGAAGAGTATGAGGAGAAGTATCAACAATCAAGGAGAAAGGAAGTCTTCACAATTGAGGATGAGGAAGATAAAGAGCAAGTGAAAGTGGAGACACCTTGATTTAACACTTGCATGCATTTTGACATGACCTTATTCGCAGGTTAAAGGTTACATTTTCATTCAAAGTTTTTTTTAGTTTTGCATGCAGTTTGAACAAGTCAATGTGCACCTTGAAATGTGCAACCTTTTCTATTTTTATAATTTGTTTCTTAAGTCTTAAGAATTCTATTTCATATAAATAGAAGGCTTACATGCCTCACCAGGGGTTGCCAATTTTATAATATTTTACAAGGACATAACTTTTATAAAGAAGAAAGGAAGAAAGAACTGTGTTTTTTAGAAATCAATAAAATTAAGTTATTGCATGATTTTTTGCTTGTTCTTAGTTGTGAATGAATGCTCTTCTATTCATTTATTCATGTTATTGATCAATTTACTCCCTTCTCAATAAAAGATCTTACGTGATAATACATTTATCTTGAGTTAATGAATGTCATATTCAGATGAAACTTACATTTGTTCACTTATTCACATTATTTATTTTTACTCTCAATTAATATTTTTTATTCTCTTATCTACTCTTCTTATCATATTTTCTTTCTTTATACATGCAAAACCCCCAAAGAATTTAGTATATGTATATTTGTAAATATACTAGGTTTTTGTTTTTTACTACTTTTGAATAAAGGTAGCTTTGCCTATGAATAGGAGAGGGACTATGTTACATTATACTCTTGACTGTTGCAAATGTATTAAAGTGTTCAACATTTTTTATAACTAACAATTTATGACACCCACTATGGGGCATGTTTTGTGTTTTTACGTGTAACTCACAAATATGGACCAGATTGATTTGCTCTTTCATTCTATTAGAAATGCATTTTACTAGAGCTAGTAAATCCAAATGAATATTTGATGATTTTTTTGACCTACAATAATGATTCGGTTTTCAAATAAATCTTGAAAGAAAATAAGAGTCAGTGAATTGGTAAGTTTACCTACATATCCAAAATATAAAAAGCTATAGCAAGGAGGTACCTTGGTGAGTCAAACTCTTATTCTTTCTAGAACTATTATACCTCAAAAAATTGTTATTTGAAAAATGGTGGTGGCATGGGGAAATTCCATTAGAACACCAGATTTTGGATAGTTGCGTAAGCTACAAAGAGATTCATGTAAGAATTTATCTAAGTTTTTTGGTGATGGGAAACAACACCTAGATGAACACATTGTTTCATTCTTTGTTGCATGTGGTATTTTTGGAGTTAAACATGAAGATGTAGCTATAAGACTATTTATATAAACACTTATAGATGGAGTTGATGCTTGGTTTTATGAAGACTAAGTTTGATGGTCATTTCAAACTAGTTGAGGATGTGCATACATTGCTTGATCAACTTAGTCAAATGAAAAAAGAGGCTCATGAACTCATGCATGATTTTGTCACCAAATTTAGTAGGTTATTGAATAAAATTCCTTAAGTGGCCAAATGCATAAAAGAAAACAAAAAATATTTCTTTATCAACACTTAACTACCAGAAGTTGGTTTACAAGATTTCAAAGCTTGAACAAATATGCCAAAAATAAGCATGAGAGTGACAAGGTGAACAAAAATTATAAGGTTGTGAATCAAGATGCTCTTAAGGCATCCCTTACACTTATAATCCCTCCTAGAGGATCTCCTCTACCACCTGAAATAAAGACAAAACAATCAGAAGCTAAAGCAATTTTTTTATCTCACACTAGAACCTAGAAAGTCAAAAGACAAGTGCAAATTTGAAAAATAATGTGGCCTCAACCCCTATTAACCTTGACACCATACCTTCTATGCACATTCCCTCCTCTTATATATTGGACCATGTCAATAAATCCAATATTAAAATGTCTCAGGTTAAATATTTGAGATCAGTTCCTGATCAATTGAATCAATTTTATCATTTCATCAAAGGAGGCCTAGGTAATGCATATAAATCTAACTCCAAAGGAATCCTAGTTACACATTTAAATCTGAAATCTTCAACTACCATGGTTTCATCTACTTATCTTTCTGGTAAGCAAGATCCATTATACATATCCCTTTTCTCAAAAGGATGCAAGATAAGTAATTGCATTATTAATACTAGAGATTCATAGAACATCAAGCTAGCCAAGGTTGCTCATGATTTATGTCCTACCTATATGAATACTTTTGGTTAGTATTTATCCATGGATACAAAACAAGTCCCACTAATTTTCTAGATTAAGGATGCGTAAGTTGGTCTAACTTCTCATAAAAAATGATTAAAATGAGGATCTTCATTGTAGACATTCTATCCACATATGGTATGTTGCTAAGAACAAGTTTTTACAAGGATTTGGATGGTGAAATACAAATGGACTTATCTCATGCCACTTTTTCAATCAATGGTATCATGCATTAGTTAGAACCTAAATCAAAGGCTAAACTTACTACATGTAAATGTCAAGATCCAAGGGTCGATATTCTTTACAAAGATACAGGTTTGGGGAACTACATGTTGATGTCAGAATTAAAATTAGATATTCAAAAATTAGTAGAGAGTAATTCTAATTATTTTTGGTTTCTTTAATTTGATGAAAGTTGTTCATCAGTTGGTACTAGAGCATGGGTCATTTTTATTTCATCAAGCAAGAGATTTTTTATTCCTTCCTTCAAGTTGTAGTTTTAGTGTACTAATAACATCGTAGAATATGAACCCTTGCTTCATTTATTTCATATAATTAAAGAAATGATAATTTTGAACATGAAGGCACAAAGGGATCTTGAGTTTATTGTGAGATAGGCTAGAAATTAATACCAGGTGAAAAATGATTGTTTAAGGCTGATGCACTTATCACTTTGGGACTGTATTGAGGTGTTTGACACTTTTTTAATTATTTTTGTTTCTAGAGATGATAATGTCAAAGATGATTCACTTATCATTTCAACATCCCTTTTGATTCCTCCTTTGAAGATTAAACATGATAAGTACACCATTGAGATCATGTCTAGGTTGAGTGTGCTTGATAATGCTAACTATTGGCAAGATTTCAATAGTGATGAATAAATAATTGCATTTTTGGAAAAGGAAGAAAAATTTAAGAATTTTTATATTGATTGTACTGCTTGTGCTTATAGGGAATCACACACACACACAACAAGATGAGAAAAAAGATAATGACTCATTTTTCACCAAAGTATCTAAAATATCTGAGAATCAGAATACTAGTGAACATGAAAAGGTATTTCAACTAAAGGGAAATAAAATTCTAAAAGGTTTGGTTTCCCTTGAAGACTTGTTTGACAAGCACAACATGTACATAATATGGAAAATTCAACATCAATATTTAGATTCTTTCGAATATGAATAGGTTAATATTGGGACTTTTGAAGAACCTAGATATGTCAACATTGGGAAGTGTTATTCTAAAGAGGAAATGGATAGGTTCATAAATCTCTTTATAATATATGCATATGTGTTTTCCTGGAGTTATGATGATATAAAACCCTTTAGGCCTAAATAAATGAAACACAACATTCTGTTGAAACCAAATATATTGCCTTATCACCAGAAGTAGAGGCACTATAACCCAATGATTACTTCAACCATCCATGCTAAAATATAAAAGATGTTTGATGCACGTATTATTTACCTTAACCATAACTCTACTTAGGTTTCCAGTATTGTATTGGTTCATAAGAAAAATGGTGAAATATGCATTTATTTTTATTTCAAGAACTTAAATCAAGCATCTTTGAAGGATAATTATCCTTTACTAATTATGGATCAAATATTGCAAGCCGTTACAGGGTTGTAAATGATTTTCATGATTGATGGTTTCTTAGGTTATAATTGGGTTGAAATTTTAGATAAAGATCATCATAAGATGACATTTACAACACCTTGGGGAACCTTTGCCTATAGGAGAATGCCTTTTAGTCTCATCAACACTGGAGATACCTTTCAAAGGGCAATGGACTTGGAATTCCATGGTGTTAAGAATAATATTATATTGGTTACTTGGATGATCTCACAATTTTTTTAAAAGACATGAAGATCATTATGATCATCTAGTAAGAATATTTGATAAATGTCAGACTCATGGCATTTCCTTGAACCCCAAGAAGTTTATTTTCAATGTGACCAAAGGAAAGTTGTTTGGTCACATTATGTCGAAAGAAGGGACAAAGATCGATCCTGAAAGGGTTCAGGCCATTCAAGATTTCATGCTTTGCACTAGCAAATAAGGTGTGCAATCCTTTTTCAGTAAGGTAAATTTCTTGAGGAGTTTTATTCCTAAATTTGCAGAGCTTACTAAGCATATCACTGCTACGATGATAGGTAAGGATAATTTCAAGTGGAGTAAGGAAGGCAAAGAAGCTTTTGAAGAAATAATGTCATTTTAAGAGTGCCTAATCTATTATGTTTTGATTTTAATAAATATTTTATTATCTATTGCTATGCATTAGAGCATAGTCTATCAATAATTTTAGTACAAAATAATGATGAAAGTGTTGAGTCACCTATAGACTTCATGAGATGTGGCTTGAAAAAACATGATCTCAAGGATTCTTGATTGAAAAACATGCTTACACGCTAGTCAAGGCTATAAAATAATTTAGGTATTACATTATGAATTTGCATTTTATTATCATGGTGCTAGATTAAGTCATAAAATAAATATTAACATAACAAGGGCCTAGTTAAAAATGAGAATGATGGATAGTGAAGGTTCAAGAATTTGATTTGGATATCAAACCCACCAAACTAGTTTGAGGTCACGATTTATGCTAGCTAATTATTAAGAATAAGACTAATGATACCAATGATGAAGCTCAAGAGTAAGATTCATTAGAAGAGATAATTATGGTTCTTTTTGTTGGCACTATAGATGACTAGTACTCAAACATAGCTTACTTCCTCACATATGGAGAGTGTACCAAAGGTTTAAGTGCTAAATTAAAAAGAACAATAAAGTAGAGAGATACAAATTAAATCATATGAAATAATACTCTTTTTAAGAGAGGTATTGATGTCATTTTATTGAGGTGCATTGATAAGGAACAACATAAAAGTTTGTTGGAAGCTTTTTATAGCAAAACTTGTGGAGGTCACTTCTCATCGACTATCACAAAACATGAGATCCTCATGGCAAGTTATTATTGGCCCACCTTGTTCAAGGATGCTCAAGAGTGGGTATCTAAATTCGAAGCTTGCCAGTAATTTATGAGAAGAAAAATTCACATAGCTCTACCTATATAACTTATGGTAATTGAGGAGCCTTTCTAGCAGTGGGATCTTAATTTCCTAGGTGTGTTAAATCTTCATTCTAACTTCAGTCACACCCAAGTCCTCACTACGACATATTATTTCAAAAATTAGGTTGAGGCTATTTCATTCAAGCAAACTACTTCTAAAGTAGTATACAATTTTATTAAGGAGTATATCTTGGTTGAGTAAGGTTTTATTCAAAAGATAGTAATTGAAAATGCTTCAAAATTTTCTTCTTCCAAGCTTGTTGGTTTCTATTATGGTTAAGGCATTTCCTTATCCCATTCTTTAGATTAATAATCTTAGGGTAATGATCAATCATATTCAAGGAATAAGAATTTAGTCATGATTATATGTGATCTTGTGGATGAGAACCAATGAAATTGTATTAAAAAGTCATACGATGTGTTTTGGGCTGATTGTAACTCTCTGAAGAGGGCTATTAGCATGTGTCTATTTGAGATAATGTATTGCATTGAATTTTCTTGGGTTTTGAACCTTTGGTACCCATTGACTTAGCTTATCCTATTCCACTATCAATAATAACAACTCCTTTAGCTCAAAAGAAAGTTGAAAAATATGATAAATTCATTTAGCACATTCAAGAACAAGTGCAAACCAATTTGTAACAGGTTAATGCAAAATATATTGAGCAATAAGATAAGCATTGGGACTTCAAACCTTTCAAGTTGGTGGTCGAGTTTGGTTACACCTACAAAAGGAAATATTGATATGACCCTACTAAAATCTTAATCCACTTCGGTATGGAGTCTACACTATGACCATGAAAATAAAGGATAATGATTTTAAGTTTAATCTTTCATCTTACCTTGGGTTTCATTGAATCTTTAGTGCATAACCCTTGCACCATTACTTTCCACCTTTGTTGGATACATTGGATATTGCAGAAAATTTACATAGATAAATACAAATTATAACATCTTAGCAGAATTAGATCAAGGCATTGACATGGTCAAATGGACATGTTTACAAGAGATTTATCTCTTAAAGGTCGTTAAAAAAAGTCATACCTTCCCAAGGAAAATGATTTACAAGAGTGTAAGTTGTCAATTTGTTTCCATTTTTTTACCATTACTCTTCAAGGAAGGGTGCCTAATCTAGGAGGATCTAGGTCACTAAACATTGCAAAAATCCACTGTTATTACTTATCTAGACTTAAACTAACATTAGTAACATTGGCATTAGATTTTCCAACTACATTCAATTCTTATAGATTTAGTACTACAACTCTCAACTTGTCAATAACGATAATTATTGACATCACCACAGTCTTTAGTTACGAAATGACTATGGCCAACTATTGTAATATCTCAATTGATGCTTCATCTTCCTCCATTGTAAAATAATGTACACTTTTATAATTTGTTGTTGCTTATGTAGACAAGAATGAAGTTAAGAAGTACATAGACACCATAGATTTGATCTCTCAAATTTGTTTTGACATAAACTTGTGAGTTTATAGTTTGATGTCTCAGATACTATTGATGTATACAAGGAGAGTATATTTTAAGTTTGTCTAGCATACATTATGTTAATTATGTATTTAAGTAAATAGAATACCAGTAATGTATAATACAGATAATGATGTGTGATTTAATTCTCATTAATATATGAAACACAAATACATACATATATCTTTGATCAAGTTCACTCCATGCAAGATTCATTTCATTTCAAGGAAGTACACCTAACAAGTTATACTTTGAGAAATGGATGCATGAAATGCATATTTTAATTTCCCATCCTTAAAAATGATAACAATTATGCCATATTTTTTTTTATATTTTTGCCGATGGTTAATCAACCATTTTGGCAAACAATTTAGCATTCTAAATCATCTTTCATATATTATAAAAGCTAATCACTTCTTACACAACACATTAAAAATGTTGGTTTAGATTTAATGCAACCAATAAATATTAATATTCTTGTATACTTTTTAGTAGGGAGTATGGGTAAACATAAGAGTAATAATATGTAAAATTATTCAATACCTTATCAGATGGTAGGGCACTTTGTGAGTTAATAGAAGCATGGTAAGGATATATTTAAAAAACACACACATTATCCATCATAATATAACTAGATTTGTTTGTTATTGAATGCTAATATTTTATTGAACTGTTGTACCAAAACTTTCATTGTTATTTTTTGCACAAATTATGCTACATTCTTATCTTGTAATTTATGTTATCCCCAAGTATACCACATAGTAGTACATAGAGATCCTCAAATTATTTGTAAATTTTATCAAATTCCTCCCTTGGTAGGGAAACCAAGTAATGTCTAGTTTCAGATTGAGAACAATCAACCTAAGGTTTTGAGGTAAAGAGGGGTCCACATTACCACCACCAATAGGGGAATGGATAAACATTTGCCTTTTAATGCTATCCAATTCAACCAAAATGGGCTTAGCCACCTCTTTGATAAATTATATAACTAATTGAAGGGTGGCTTAAAGGCTGTAAGTGATCTAATATTAATAAATGCATTAAAAATCATGGCCATGTTATAGATTGTATGGTTTGGTTGAGTTTGATGGAGTTCTGAGGGTAATATGGAATTAACTAGAGGAATAATATAGGAAATAGAGTTGACACCACTATACATATAATCTAAATTCTTGATACTTAAAAAAAAAATATTGGTTTCAATAGAGGGAGTTTATGTGGAAAGATTGTATCATATTAAAAATAAACATAGAAATATTATAGTGATAATGCTGATTTTGAAACTAGATAATGCACAACAATGTTTACCAACTAAAAAGTAATGGGTAGCCATTAGTGGTAAACTACATATCTAGTTTAAATTTAGAAAGCAAAAATTAACAACAGGCCTAATTAAAAAACTATAAGTATCACCATAAAAACCAATATAATGTTCTACCCAAAGAGGATAGATCTCAATTATAACAATGGATATATATAAATAATATGTAAATAGTAATAAAATAATAATCATTGAGGGTATACCCCTTATAAAATATCCCCAAAAGAGATAACCATATCCAAAAATAATATGATTAAACATCATGATGGTGAGGAAGGATAGAGTGGTCATCCCCACCACCATTAGCATGAAAAAGGTTCGAAATTGAATAGTACCTAGCCTAAAGAGCAAGCCACAGACATCTAACTTGCACCAACTCCTCCATTAATAGATTGGTAAAGGGCCACTTCCTTTAAATTATAACATTCTCTCTGGCTTGAAAATATTGGCTAATCATAACATATACCATGCAAAAAATGTGACTGACAAAAGTAGACAGATCATCCTTTATCCCAAAGATATCAACATTCTAAATGTGTTGGTAAAGGGTGTCAAATTCCTCTTCCTAAAATTCAATGTCATAACGAGAGTGCAAGAGTCTTTAGATCCATAACCTCTTTTGAAATGTTTTTAAAATTCTTTCCTTTGTAAAGAAACCAGATCATGATCAATTTATGATCGAGAATATCGATTTGGAGGTTATGAGGCAGAGGGGTCCACATTACCAACAATAATAGGGGTATGCGCAAACACTTGCCTTTAAATTGAATAGGTATTTACCTTGTCTTTGATAGACACCTTAATTATCTGAATGGTGGCTCAAAGATTGCTAATGATCTAATATTTATAAAATTCATTAACAACCACTACATTGTTATAGATTAGTATGGGGGTCCATAGGTTATGTCTAATTAACATGATGAATAACAAAGTCAATAGAGTTGGTATCATGAAACATTTAACTATTGTCTTGATATTTTTTCAAGGACACATTGAATTACATAGAAGGAGTTAGGATATGATTTTCAAGATTGATTTCTATTCAGATCATTTTTTGCACATTGTTAATCTCACTATCATCTATCTTGCATCTTGATTATATTTAAAATCATTGATCACATAACCTATGGAATTTCTTTGGCCAACTATGGGTATGTTCCCATCAATTACAATTAGAACAAAACCAACATATTCTAGGAGACTATAGAAGTTTTTATCTTTGCTATCTTATAGGAGTGGAAAAAAGCATTGCTCTCATTTCAAGTGTATCACTATTTGCATGAGACTCAAGGTTTTCCTTTGCTATTTTTTTCATATGGGTAGTGCTTGTTCATGTTAGCCTATGAATAAAAATATTGATAAATTTTCAAATCATTTACTGTATATTGTTAATCACACTATCATCTATCTTGCACCTTTCCTATCTCTAGCATCATTGATCACATAACCTTAATATTTTCCTTGGCCAGTTATAGGTATGTTCCCAATAATTGATATTAGAATAAAACCTCCATATTCCAAGAGGTTATAAATTTTTTTGTCTTTATTCTCTTCTAGGAGTGGAAACAAAGGATCAATTTATTTTTACGTCTATCATTATTTGTATGAGACTCAAGATATTCCTTTACTACCTTTTTTCATTCCGAAGGTGATTGTTCCTTTATAATCAAGAGGATATCAATTTTATATGTTGATATTTGCATGGGAATCCAACAATTACCAAACTAATTCCCTCCTTTTGTCTATTCCAATCATTTAAGGTGTCAAGTGCCCTTGGGGTACACCAATTTCGCATAAACATGGAGATAGGTTAGTGAGACAATATCCATCTTTGCATGTTTCGACCAAGGTACCCCAAAGGTTATTATTGCTTAAGGCATGGTGGGTTAAATACTCTTTGGTGTAAAGGACCACCTAGTTTTTTAATTTTTTGTCGAGTGCATGCTATCAATTTTTTAATGTTCTATCAAATCCTCATTTGGGGAGGTGAGAAATCTTTGCGGGGCAGGGCAGGATAAGGGGTGGGGTGAAATTTTGGGATTGATAGAAGTTATTACCAAATTATATGAAGATAGAGATGGTTAAATAATAAAATTAAAATATATAAAAAATTCTAAAAATTACATTTTACAAGTTAAAATATATTTAACAATAGACAAACTTGAACTAATCATTAGTTTTCTCATTAGTGGTGGTAGATAAAATGTTTTAATTTTTTATATATCTTAGAGTGGTATTTTTTTTTATTTTAAAATTTCTCATTAAGTTCTATTTAATGTTTTCTTCAAATTTTCAGAGCCCCAACTAGGGCTCCTATGGAGAGACCTTGAGTGTTTTTGATGTAAGTGCATCATTATATATAAGTTCATATTTTTGGTTTTTATTTTTTAGTATATCCTAGGGGTATTTATAAGTCATTGAGATCTCATACTTGAGATTAAATTTTTTTTATTGGTAATCTAATAATGCTTCTAGAGTTTCCTGCCAAAAAGCAAACTTGAATTTTATGCTAGTTTTTGAAGAATTCAAGGTTCTTTGGTTAGTTGTATGAATGGTGGACCATGCATGAGGGGTACTTATAATTTTAATTAGTGTATTAAATGTATAAATATGGTATTTTGTTATTTTAACATCATTTCACTTCATTTGTTATTTTAATGTAGAAAAGGACCACAGAAAGCATGTTGAGTCTTTTGAGGACTGTTGAGAGATAATTGAAGAGTTTTTAGGTGTAATCTAAAATTAGATATTTAAACAAAATAAAAATAAGTATATTGAAGATATATATGTTGAACCAAACTTGGAGGAGGCTTAGAAGAGCATAACAGGAAGGAGGAACTCAGTTGTGAGGTTGATTGTTGTAGTATGTACGAGATTTGCAGGGGATTTTGACAATAATTATATTGTTTCAATAAATGAATAATGAAATAAGGAATATGTTCATGTTTTTTATATTAATATAGGTGTGATAAAACTATCTATTTATGATTTCCGGATTTGATCTTTCATGTATTTGTTGTTTGTAGAAGACAGGGTTGAATTTACATAGTTTTGAGGGTTTGTAACATGCAAATGAGGTGGTTTAGAGTGTTTTAAGAGTTTTTAAAGACCTAAAAAGTTTTTAAAAAGGCATATAAGGTCATTTAAAATAGTGTTTAGTTGTTTTATTAGATAAACCAATCAAAATATTAAATTTATGCATTTATATATGTTCGCTACCCTTTGAGAGGACAATCTAGAGTTTTACGAGGAAAATGGCCATAAAATGAAAATTAACCATAAAAAAGCCTCAAAATTTGTGTAAAATATAATTAGGATGTTTAGAAACCAATAAAAGTGGTTTGGAAGTGATTTTATAAGTAGAGCTAGGGAAATTTGGTAAATCTTAGTCTATAGGTCTGTAGGAATCCTAATTGAGGGTTGGTAAGGGTGAAAATTTTATTTTATTGGTTCTATAAGTTGAGTAAAGTTATGAAATTAGTTGATCATTATTTTAAAGATGTTTTATAAATTTCTAGGTATTTTAAAGGTCTCCAAAGGTATAATTTGACCCCTAACCCCAAGATTTACTAATTAGGCCTTGTAGCCTGCAAGGCAATTTTTAATGTATTTGAAGACTTGAATATAAGTGCAAGTTTTTGAGTCTTGTAAATCATAAAATATGCCCCATGAAAATTTTAAAATAATTTATGTTCAATAAATAAGTCAAGAATATTGAAAGCAGTAAGCTAAGCATAAGGAGAGAGACCTAGTCAAATAGGTCCAAAAGACTGTTTTATGTTTCTTGATTCAAACCAAGTAAATAAAAAGTTATAAATCTAAATTTGGATATATATAAAATTTTAAAGGATGATACATCCCTAAAAAATAATAATGGGAGTGACACTTTGAGTTTACCTTTCAAGTTTACTTAAAAGTATTATAAAGAAGCCTAGTTAGAAACTTTTCAAGTACAAGGTGTGTCTGAAATTGTGTAACCCCTACATCAATATTCCTATGGGATAACCAAAAAAGGCATAGTGGGAGTCTCCAATTCATTCCTTACAAAAAGGGATCATTTTTAGGCATACTTGTTGGTTTCTCCTTCCTCATGGTGACATGCCCTTTAGGGTATCCATCAAACACATGTTCTCTCTACCTCTTTATGATAATAAAACCATAGATGTTCTAATAGGTTCTATTGATGTACTTTACTTCCTCCTAAAATTATCTAGTTAGACCCTTTTATCCAAGGTAATTCTCATATGGGTATTGACCCTTTTATTGTGATCATTGATGAAGTTGTTGGTCCTTCATTTTTTGACTTTGATATAGATTAGAACTAAATTTTATTCTCAACCTTGGTATCTAGGTTCAGTATCCAAGAGAAAAATCTGAGAAATAGTGAATCTTGAATGTGTTATGTCAATGAATGATGAGTCTATGACATGTATGTTGAAACTCAAAATTTCATAATATGAACTTTGGAATTTGATTACCAAAAACCATGATTTGATACCATGCTAGATTAGGCCATAAACAAGGATCAAGGTCTAATTAGACATGAAACACAAATATCTCAAATATATACAAATAAATTATGAAGAGATACCTGTTATATAATAAAAAACAAACATGAGAAATCATAAAGCTTTATTAGCTCATCATTATCTAAAATAGCTCTAAAATAGATAAATATAAAGGTGGAAGATAGACATATGCTCATATTTTCATGAATGTGGGATTATCTTCCCCAATGACCTAAAATAACACCCTAATCAAGCTAAACATACGTAGGAAAAACTATTAAATGGAATAAAAACCTAAACTAACATTATTAATTTCTTCATTGCCACAAGAGTTTATTTGGCCTTAGATGATAAGAAAGATTCTAGGGGAAGTGCTTTTCATCCTCTTAGGATTATCCAACTTGGCCCTCTTAGCTATAAACACTACCTAATGAGCATTATTAGATCTTACATTGACCACTTCCTAGTGATAAATAATGACACAAATGATTCCTCTGTCCCATGCATAGTCAATATGTTTGATGTGATTACCATGTAGTCTTTTTAACCTTATCAACCCCATGCTCCTTTGGGGTTCTTGGTCCCCCCAAATAGGTATTTGTATTGGTACCCTAAACACATGGGTTAGGGTATTTATTGTGTTCAGTTTAATATTTATTTATTATCAATGCCTTTTTTTATTTTTAGTTGAATCATTGTTCCTAGGGTCATTTTACCTTAGCATTTTCCATTATAATTGGTTGCATTTTCAAGTCCAATTGACTTACTTTTAATCATTCATGGATGCTAATATTCTCTCTTAGTTTTTCTCTTATTTATTTTCTCTCTCTTCTTATTTATCTATTTCATTCTCTTTTTCTATTTCTTGTGTTCTCTCTCTCTCTCTCTCTCTCTCTCTCTCTCTCTCTTCCTCTCTCTCTCTCTCTCTCTCTCTCTCTCTCTCTCTCTCTCTCTCCCTCTCTCTCTCTCTCTTTATTTCTTCTCTCTCTCTCTCTCTCTCTCTCTCTCTCTCTCTCTCTCTCTCTCTCTCTCTCTCTCTCTCTCTCTCTCTCTCTCTCTCTCTCGCTCTCTCTCTAATTTCTCTCTCTCTCTCTCTCCTTATCTCTCTC